>JACGDI010004412.1:328406-357553 GCA_014898725.1 Jacaranda copaia
AATATCAACTCAATCCACCGAACTTCCGGACCATTTAGCTCTTTGCAGCATCACATACATACAATTAATATATGGATATCTATAGGTTATAAAAATCATTAACTGGCCAATACAAGGATTAAAAAATAAAATGTAACATTCATAGGCCTAATTTTAGGGACAATTTTCTTTTCGTTAAGTATTATGACAAACTAGATTTCTTTCTTTTCTTTTTCTATTAAGATATGTAACCTTTAACTATATATTTTAGGGAACTTTTAGAATTTTTCTAAGTCAATATTGTAATAAATTATAATAAAAAATTAAATTCTTAGGCACCAAAATTTATAAGTCCAAATTATATGTTATTTGGCTATTTTAACTATAATAGAAAGTCATTTAATAATTTAAAAAGTTATATATCAATTCATCATATAATCTATGATAAAAGAAATTAAGTTTGCTATCAATTATTTATACAAAAAAAATGGAGGAGCTAAAATTTAGAGGAATCAAAAAAATGAAGAGAATTCATTATTATTAGTGGGAATCAAGTTTTTGGAAGAAATCAAGTTAAATTATTATGTCAAACTAATAATAAAAACAATTCTTAACATTTTTTATGGACCAAATTTTGGAGGGAATACAAAGTTGGAGTCAAACAAAATTGCATTGCCATCCAAATTCATTTTTATACATATGTATAAAATAAGAATATATGAAATAATGAGAAATAATGATAAATTTATATATGTATAAAATGAGAAATATATGATAAATCATTTTTAAAGTTTGTTGAAATTTATATATATGTATATAAGTATGAGAAATGAGAAATAATGATAAATTTATATATGCATAAAATGAGAAATATATGATGAATATTCTTTAAATTTTATTGAAATTTATATATATTTATATATATTGTATATGTAACAAATATGAATAAAAAATTATATTATATATATTTTTATAAATGTTAAATATTATTTAATTCAAAGTGAGTAAATAGAAAAAAATAGATAAAAATAAAAGTAATTTATATTTTATCGATAAATTAATATATATGTATATTATATTTGTGAATAAGTATAAATAGAATAGTTAAAAATTTATTTTGGAGAGTTTTGGTATCTTTGCAGTTAAAATTTTCTAAACAATTAGATATTTACCAATTAAAAAATTAAGTTAAATAAAAAAGTAAAAAATAAGTCATATGAAATATAAGTGTAACAATAACAAATAAATGCTTAAATAAAAGAAAACATATAAAAATAAAACTATATATGCACATATAGGCAAATTTGTAATTTTCATCCTGTAACTTCACTCAATTTGGTTTTTGATCCTATAAATTGCATAATTAAAATTTTAGTCCTATAAGTATCAAAACATTATCATTTTTAATCCTTTTTTTGCTGGAATTAGCGAACGTTGCAGGAAAAGTTGACATAGCTTGCCAGACGCGTGCCTATTTGGAATTTTTGCCTTGTTGGCGACCGAAATGACTTGACTAATTAAAAAATAACAAAAATGTCAAATATATAATAAAATATATATGATATTTATCAAATATCATAAATATATATATACACATAATCCCTATTGTCCTTACAATCATAATCGTATGAATAACAATCTAAAACCAGATATTATACTATCAATGCTATTCCTCAGTGATTAGCTTCAACATTATCAATAGGTATTATTCATAATTATACTGTTATTATGAAAAATATTCTTAGGTTGCATCGATTCCGATAAAAATATACAAATAGGTCCTTAATTATAGAATTAGTCTTGTGACATTACTCAATGCCAATTACATTAGCGCAACTACTATTAATAGTCCAAATTCACTACTTAGTACTCATTTATACAAAATTAGAAACTAATTACCTAATTAACTTTAATTACCCAAGATTATCATGTAACATTTCAAATTCAGGTTCACTAACTTATGAAATTATATGCATGACTTTATGTTTTTGATCAAATCGTGCGTTCTTCGCAATTATACATAGCGTTGCTAAGCTTGGAAGGTACATACATACACATGTATACAATTTAAACCCATTTTTGGCCATTTACCCAAATATCTTGTTATCGGTAAGGAATCTTCACGATCAACCCACGTGCATGCAATCGTTGCGTCAAGATGAGCAATTTGCCTCGATGCCGGCCGTCGTTGGTGGAAAACTTCACCACCACCACTAAAAGATGCTCCTCAGCTCCACAAATCAAACCCTTCAAACAATTTTGGATTCCGATGTCATTTTGCCAGTTAATTGGCCAAAATATTAAAATCCCACCACAAACAATGCTATTCAATTTTCTTCAAATTACTTCGCCATCAGTGTTCCATTTTGGATCTTCAAGTTACCATTGTGATCCTTAAGTTGAGCCCAACAAAACCCAATAGTTAAACTTGAGCTTCAATCTCTGAAATAGAGAAACCCATCACCACAACCGAGGCAGCGACTTTAAGTTCTAATTTCGGTTGCCTAGTCGGTCAATTTGGGGGGGGGGGTGGAAATTGGTATCTTTGTGTTCCTTGAGCTGAGAGGAGTAAAATGGTATATAGTATGGTGGGTTTTGTCATTCACCAAAGAAAGTGGCCGTAGGAGAAAGACAATGGACTTGGGTGAGAAAATGAAGAAATATGGTGCTGTTTTGATATATATAGTTGAAGTTTCAAAAACTGTAGTTTCACCCCCAAAACTATTGCCCAGCCTTCAATAAAGTCTTTTCAAGTTTTGAGTGTCTTCGTTTCAGCCCCAAGACTATTTATTACCTCACAATGACTCCTTTAACCAATAATAATCCCACTTTGACCTACAAAACTTCCAAATGTTGGTCAATCAAATTTTTCTCAATTTTCAAATCAACCCCTAAACTTTCAAAATTCTTACAATCAAGTCCTTTTCATTTATTTTTCGAGCTCTAAAATTTGATCAACTGATATCTTGAATTCTAAATCTTTATTTTCAAAATATCAAATTTTATGGGTGTTACATTATTTAATTATAAAATTCATTAAACTGATTAATGGTTTGATATGTAGATTTAAGTAGATCCAAATAAAGAATAATTTTATCTTTTATTTTTTAGATGTTTAATTTTATTTTTAATTTTTTCAACCATGGTGAAGGGTGACATGGGCATATAGAGAGGTGACAATTTTTTGAGAAAATTTTTAATTGTGATGACTTGTGATATTAATAACTAAAATATTTTTTACAATTTAAATTAAATTAATTTATGGAGGGAACAAAATTTTGAAGGAAGAAACTTTGGAGCAAATTTGGAGGGAATACATTTTTAGAGGGAAGCAAAATTTAGGTGAGATTGTATTTAATTGTGATTTAAAGTTAGTTAAAAAAAGTATTTGGTACCATTTTTTATAACAAAATTTTGGAGGGAAAATTTTTTTAGAGGGTAAATTATCAACTGTAGCAACAAATATATTTGTTACTATAAAACTTAATTGTAACAAATTTGTTAACGTAACAAAAAAGTAGAAACTTTTGTTGCAAATATGTTTTCCTGAAAGGTGGGAAAAATTATTTGTGACAATACTTTAGTTTTCGTAACAAATTTTTCTTTAGTTACAAAAGAATAAAAATTTTAGGTAACAAATATTTATTAAAAGTAACAAATATTTTTTTTGGTTACCTAAGATGAGTTTTTTAGTAACAAAATTCCAGTCACGTTACAAAAAATCATGATTTTGTAATAAATTTTTACGTTGTTACCAAATTTTTTGTTACAAGAAGTGTAATTTGTTGTAGTGATATTTGACTAGGTAGATGGCCTTTTGGTTTTAATTGAACTTGCTTCAGGTATGAACTTTCTAGGTAGGCCTTTGGTTGTGTTGTTTGCAGATGAAGGAAAGATCATGAACCGAGCACCAGTTGAAGCTTTAGCATGTGCACAGAGGTATGAAGAGTGTCATTAGGCAATGGTAGCTTGTTGTGAGGTAGCTGGTCGAGTAGGCAGGACTTACCCCAAAGAGAACTGTAGCTGAGAAGAGCAAAGGTAAAGCTAGAAGGATGAGTCAGCCAAATGGGTAAAACCTCTTTGAGCAGTGGGAGGATTACTAGCTATTTCAGCTCCCCAAGTTGCCCTCACCTTGATTTGGGATCTAGCTAGCCATGGTTGTCCACAACTCTTACTTGATGGTGTCAGCAAGGTCGACCGAGGTTGCGCCATTGAAGGAAATGATGTCTGGACTATTTAGAGTCGATTAGAAGAAATTCATGGTCTTGAGTGAGGATGCTATATTTAGGGCCATGATGTATCAGTCAAACATGGAATGTGGTCCTCCAAGAAGCTCGGGATGAGTTCTACAAGGAGCTACCATTGATATGACAAGAGGTTGTGCAGTAGTTCATGCTATGCTCGGTGTTTCAAGTTACAACATTATCTATTCTCTAAAAGACACAAAAGATACCTTCAATAAAGTGGTCTAGCAGCTGGAGTACTTAGGCTATGAATTTTGACCAGAAGATAAGGCGCATCTCGATCTAGTGTTGGATGAGCAGTTGAGGATTTATCCTCACCTTGATGAGGTTATCACTGAGGAAAGAGCTACCACCGCTTTAGTAGTTGAGCCTATTTCAGATGTTTAAAAAATGCTCGATAAGGTGGCAAAAGAGTTCAACTTTACATTCGAGATTCGTTATGGTAAAGTCAACATTATTGATTTTCTACCTCCTCTTGAGGTATCTCCCTGGTTGATGTAATGGGGCCATTTTGACCGCCATCGACTAGCATTCTAGCTCCTACTTTTGTGCTTAAGTAAGAAGTAGAGAGCCTTATAGTAGTTGCTATTCCCTTGAGTGATGAGCTCGAGTAGGTGATTGATATGGGCATTATGGCTGCACGAGCTGAGGGTGCTAGGTCGAGCAATTCTTGAAATCTTATGCATGATGTATTTAGTTGCCTTGTGAGGCATGCTTTTTGTATTTTTTTTTAACTTTCAGAATGGATGTTTTTGAATTTGTGAATAGATTCTTTTCAATTTATTAATGTTATGAATTTTTAATTTTAATTCATCAATGTATATTTTATTCTGCCTTGCCTTTAATGCTTTGCTTTTAGTCGAATGCCAAATGTTAATAACCGATGGTATGAACAATTTAGTTTCAGATAAGAAATCACATAACATAATTCCTTAATGAAGAAACTGTACTTAAGTGCGATCAATTTAGAAGTTGATCAATACAAATGGCAATGGAATTTATCCAATTTTTTTTTAATAAGCTCACTCATTCATAGTCTGTTGTTGACCATTACTGTCGAGATGGAATTGACATTTTTAATGACTGAATTACATGAACTTGTTTGCAACTACAAGGTCGTATCATTAACTGAGTGTGTTTAGTTTAGGCTCTGGGCTACAATTTGTTATGAAAAATAGTTTAGAGTTGACAGTAAGCGACTAACTCATTTGTTTACATAAGTTGAGGGGTCTTGACCTCACACCTTGAAGCCATTGTTTCGGTTGAATGTAAGGTTGCTTGGACACAATAAACTCAATTAAACACTTTAGCTAATAAACCTCAATATCTCAACTGAAAGTTGGAACAGGTCGATAGCAAGGTCAAACCTGAATGATCAATGTATTTATTTACTTTGGTTAATAAGCCTCAGTATCTTAGCTTGAGGCTGACTTTTAGTTGCCTACGAGGTCGCCCTGAATGATTAATGAATTTGTTCATTTTGACTAACAAGCTTCGATATCTTAGGTTGAAGTTGACTTTTGGTTGACTATGTGGTCTGCCTAAATGATTAATGCTTTTGTTTACTTTAGCTAAGAAGTTTCAATGTTTTGGCCTGAAGCTGATTTTTGTCAACTGTGAGATTGGCATAAACGATTAACACATTTATTTACTTTGGCTAATAAGCCTCATTGTCTTGGCTTGAGGCCAATTTTTGGTCAACTACGAGGTTGGCCTAAATGATTAATGATTTTGTTTACTTTGGCTAACATGCCTCAATATCTTGGCTTGAAGCCAGTTTTTGGTCGACTGCTAGGTTAATCTGAATGATTATCACGTTTGTTTACTTTGGGTAAAAAGCTTTGCTATGATGATGCAAGTAGATAGTTGTAGAAATGCGAGTAATTCTATTAATGTGAAATAATACAGTGGATACTCTGAGTCTCTTCATACATAAAATTTCTTCAAGTTTACTACATTCTACAGTCACGGGAGCTCATTGTCGTTCATGTCTGTGAGTCGATAAGCATAATGCTTTGACACTTCGACCATTGAATAAGGCCCTTTCCACTTTAGGTCAAGTTTTTGTACATTTTTCGACACCTTTACCTTTTTGAGAATGAGGTCTCCAACTTTGAAATTTCATAGTCAGACCCCTTTGTTGTAATATTTTTCCATCTTTAATCTATATCATTGCATTATGGCATAAGCTTTCTGTTGTAGCTTATCGATGGCTTCCAGGTCGAGTTCTTTTTTAGAAGTATTTTGAGTTAGATTAAAATGGATCACTCGAGCCGTATGTTGTATTAGCTCTGTTAGAATGACTGCCTCAAATCCACAAACCAAACTATAGAGGTTGCAACCTATAGCTATTTAAGGGGTTGTTCTATATACCTATAACATGCTAACGAGGTTATCTGCCTAACTCGCTCCCATTCCTTCGAGTAGAGCCTTAAGGTGGTCATTATGTTTTTGTTCATGACTTTAGTTTGGCTATTAGCTTAGGGGTTCCCAATTGAAGCAAAATATTGGCGGATCTTGAAGGTTTTGCATCAGTTCTTTATACATCTACTCTAGAACTGGGTTTCATTATTTGGAATGAAGACTTTTGGGAGGGAAAAATGATAGATTATATTTTTTCACATAAAACTCTTAATGGCCACATTAATTATTTTAGGGACTACCCCTAGTTCAAAATACTTGGTAAAGTATTCGACCACTACAATGATGAACTTTCTTTAACTTGTTGTCTTTGGGAAGGAACCAACTATGTTAATTCCCTACTCATCGAATGGCCACATGATTTGGACATTCACTATTGACACCATGGGTTAGTGTGGTATGTTCAAGTAGATTGGGCAGGGTAGGCAGTTCATGATCAAGTCAATGGCACCGTTCAGTGTGGTGGGCTAAAAATACTCATATCGAACGATTTCATGGGCTATAGATCATCCTCTAGAATGGTTTCTATAAATACTTGCGTAAACATTATGTGGGACCTCGCAGACTCATGTAGAGCTATTTGTGCTCGTCAACGTAGCAGGTTGACTTCTAAGTTGCCACATCTTGACCTTATCCTTGTGGACTAATCCTTATCTCAAGTGAAGTTTGATCGTGTCTTGCTAAGAAGAAAGTGCTTCTTCAACACTTTTCACCTATTTTTGATCAAAGGAGCTTATTATGGGCTTGTTTGTGACTAGAAAAGCTATTATTTTATCTCTAGTTCCTTTTATCGAGCTTGAAAACTTGGATAAGGTATCGGCCTATTCATTCTCTAATCAAGGTACTTTGCTGAGAGTGAATTTTACATCGACTAGGTATTGGCTCATCATAGATTTCTTTACGTCAAAGTTCCCTTTGACCTGCTCTCTGACTAACTAGAAGTTGGTGATCATAGTTAGTTGCTTCACCCTGTAGTTTGTTGCTAACCTCATGTCGATGAGGAGGGCTTTATACTTTGCCTTGCTATTGGTTACTGGGTACTTAAGTTTGATTGTAAAATCATATTCTTGTGCGAGTGGATAACAGGGTGAAACTCCTATCCCTTCCTTCAAAGAGGTTGTCAATCTATCGACATGCTATTGGAATAGTACCCCTACAAGCCAATTGAATTGGCTTTGTAAACTATTTCCTTGTAAGATAATCTTGATTGGATGATATTCATTATATGGCCATCTTCATATTGTGTTCTTTACTTACTTCACTTGTATTTGCATGAAGCCTCTAGATCGCATAAGACTATGAGACTTGGTCACACACTGGGTGGTGATCATAGAATAAGTTTTACATAGTTGTGATCTTAAGTCTTCCAAGTCATAAGATCTTATGAGACAGGGCATCTAAGATTTGGATAGACTTGCACTAATGATACATAACTTCAAAGGTTGGAGATTGCTCCATTTCATGAGCAATCGTATGAGATACAGGTGCATGTTAGTGAGCTCTTGTTAGAGAACAAAGCATTGAAGACTCATTGAAAAATCCACTTGGTAGTCGCAGTGATAAGTTGGTAGTGTCTAGTTTTTCTGCTTATGCTAGAGCATATTATTAATCTTCTAACTTGAGGGTTCAAGGTAACCTTGTGTCTAGTCCTTAAGCTTTTACTCTTCTTTGACCACCTAATGGGTCTTTCAGGTAGAGATTAGGTATGAGCTACTTAGCATAGAGATTTGTGAGATCCAAGATGGAATTCGACTCCTTGTCTTTGTGAAGGGTGAATATATCTCCTGTATGTTCTATAATGATCAATTCTAAAAAATCCTTGCGAAGGTAATGTGACAATTTGGGAAGGCGTGTCCAAATATGAGGTTACAAAGAAAATCAAATATTAAGAATAGAAACATAATATTAAGGCTATTAAGGAATCGACAAATATCTTGCCATAGGCTTCTTTCGGGAGATAGGAGATGGAAGGACTGTATTTGCATGGTACATGTAATGCTAGAATAGTTCTTTAAGAGCATTCATTTTGGCCAAGTAGTTGTGCTCCATGGGCTTGTGGTTGGACATCGACTATGGAAATTGGGTACTCTTCAATTAATGAGATTAATTGAATTGAGTCATTTAGTTTAAAGAAGTTTAAACTAAAGTGAATATTTGAAATTTCAAAAGTCACAAGGTGTTGTGAGCCATGTCCAATGAATGGTAGAACCTAATGGGTCACACACAAAAGTCAATGACATGGTTTATTGAAGGAAGAAGAATTTTCAAACAGTTAGAAAATTCATGATCAATTTTTGAAGGAGGTAAAATTATAGTCATTTTAACTTGATCAATATAAATGTTAAATTGGTCAAATTAATTTTAGATTTAAATTGAAATCAATTATTTAAAAATTAATTAATTGATGTTACATGACAATCAATTGGTCAAAATTGATTTAAAGGTTGAGTTAATTTTGACTAGCTTAAATTGTTAAGCACCTTAACTTAAAAGTTAAGTTAATTGATTATTAATTAAATTAATGTTTTAATTTATTGGATAGATATTTTTTTGAGAAAATTATTAAATGAAGAGTTCGTTTAATAGAATTAGAATTTAATTGCAAGATATTTCATTAGATAAAATTTGTGCTTCAATTAAATTCACTAATCACTAGTTAGTGGCCACCTAAGCAAGGGACACTTGGCATTTCCTCCTTTTGGGAAGTGTGTGACCACTCTTATATATGTATATGGTAGAGTGCCCAGCTAAATGGATATTGGGTGTGCACATTTTGTGTGATTTTTCCCCAATAATATTGTATTGTGGGAATCTAAGTTGTTAGCATCCAATTACTATTTTCTTCTCCCTCCTCCTTCCACCTCAATATTCCCAGCATTCCTCCCCTCATTCACTACAATTTTTCTAGCCTTTTTATATAGAATAGGCCATATATTTGGTGTGTGGACATTTACATTAGAGGTAATTTATTTTGGTTGCTTTTGCTCTTGACTAGAGCAGTTTCTGACAGCTAATGTTTTCTTCTTTTGGGAGTACCTATGGTGATCTAATTAGCCTGAAATTTTGATTGAAGAATCTTCAAAGGGTTTAGGAGTTTCAATAAAAACTTTAGCCTAAATGGAGGAGTACATCTTGGGGAATATCAGTAGTGATTTTGTTGCGCCAGTGAAGAGCTTGTTTGACTGTTGAAGAGAGTTTTCATGCTTTTCGAATTTTCTACTTTCACCTAGATATTTTCCTTTTCTAAATCTGAATTCTATGGATGTCTAGATCTTTTTGGTGTTGTGTGGGCTAGTTTGTTTAGTTTTTTTTTTTAAATATTTAGATCCTAGCACTACATAAACCTTCACATGCAAGTTCCACATAAGAGAGCTGTAGTCGTACTAATCAAGATGGTCGAGTCTCTTGGCCATGAAGGTGACTAAAAATTGTGCTTTGATAGAAGTTTGAGGTTGGAAGGTGATGTTGAATTTGGCCAGCTCGATTGCCCATTTAGTCAGCCTTCCGGACGTATCCAATTTTGATAGCACTTACTTCAATAGTTGGTTTGTCAACATAATGATCACATAGGATTGGAAGTATTACCTTAAGTTTTTGGTTGCTATGACCATGGCAAGGGTGAACTTCTCAATCTTGAGATAGTTGTGCTCTAGGCCTTGTATTGCTTTGCTATAGTAATAAATAGGTCGTTGGTTTCATCTCTAGTTGAGACCAAGACTGAGCTAATTGAGACTGATGATACTACTAAGTATATGTGCAAAACCTTTCCTAGTTCAGGTTTTGCAAGCATTGGCACTAAGGATAGGTAGTTTTCAAGCTCGACTAGGGCCTGGTCACATTGGCATGACCATTAGAAATCGAATTTCTTTGCATTTTTGAGAATTTTGAAGAAAAGTTGGCTCTTATTGGCAAACTGGGCAATGAACCTACCCAAGGCTATGATCCTTCCAATGAGACGCTGGACATCCCTGACTATTCGGTAGGAAAAGAGGGTAATGACCAAAATGACCTTAATTTTCTGTATGTTTGCTTTAATGCACCTTTAACTGACCATATATCCTAAGAACTTACCTTCTCAAACCCCAAGAGTACACTTGTTAGGGTTGAGCTTCAAGCTAAATGCTTGTAGTATTGAGAATGTGTTATTAAGGTTGACTAGATAATTTTTTGCTTTTTCAATTTTGATGATCATGTTGTCAACATACACCTCCATGGATTTTTTGATCTCATTTTTGAACATAAAGTTCATTAATCACTGATAAGTTGTCCTTCCATTTTTTAGCCCAATGGACATGACTAAGAAAAAATATAACCCATTGGGGATGATAAAATATGTTTTGTCCTTGTTCTTGGGTGCCATGAAAATTTGATAGTAACTTTAGAAGGCATCTATCATACTCAATAATTTACAACCAGCAATAAAATTGACTAATAAATCTATACAAGGTAAAGGGTAAGAATCTTTAGGGAAAGTTTTATTAAAATCAATAAAATCATTATACATGCACCATTTTCCCTCATTCTCAAGGATAGGTACAATGTTATAAAGCTAACTGGGGTATTGAATTTCTATAATATATCATGCCTTTAAGAGTATGTTGACCTCCATATTGATAATCTAACATATTTCAGCATTGAATATCTTGGTCTTCTACTTTATTGACTTGTTTGAAGGGTCTATGTTTTGGTGGTAGATGATGATACTTGGGCCAATTCTATGGAGATCAGAGGCTAACCATTGGAAATTGGATTTTTTCATATTTTTGAGAATCTTGAAGAAAGGTTGGCTCTTTTTGGTTAATCAGGTAATGAACCTACCTAAGGCTATGATCTTTCCAATGAGACACTGGACATCCCTAACTATTCGGTAGGAAAAGAGGGTTAATATCCAAAATGACCTAGATTTTCTGTGGGTTTGACTTAATGCACTTTTGGCTGACCATATATCCTAAGAACTTGCCTTCTCAAACCCTAAGAGTACACTTGTTAGGGTTGAGCTTCAAGCTAAATGCTTGTAGTATTGAGAATGCATGATTGAGGTCAACCATATAATTTTTTACTTTTTTAGTTTTGATGATTGTGTTGTCAACATATGTTAGGCTTCAAGCTAAATGCTTGTAGTACACTTGTTAGGCTTTCCATGTGAACTTGTCTATGTTTTTGCAAAGAAAATTGACCATAAGACACTCTATATTGCTGCCCATGTCATTTTCAATCTCAGAGGTCTTGTTGGGGTTCCCTAGTTTTAGCTAAATTCCTTAATAGGCTCCACCTTGGTCTCTTTGAGCTTGTGTTTCTTAGTTCGCTATCCCTCTTTGGGTTTCACTATTGGGGCATCCCCTAAGGATTTCAGTTTTGGTCGATTCTTCTACTCATTGGCCTCAACTTAAATGGTGTGGCAACGCCATAATTCTTTGATGTTACACTAGAGTTCTCTTATGCCAATAGTAGTTAGGAATTTGACTTTTATGTGGTAGGTTGACATAATAGCATAGAAGCTGTTCAATGCTAGTTGTCTAATTATAGCATTATAAGTGAAAGGAGTGTCAACGACAAGATAGTTGATCATGAGAGTTTTCTTTTGAGGGGCTTCCCTGAATAATGTGGATAAGTTGATGGATCTCTTAGGGATGATTTTTGAACCTTTGAATTTGACCAATGGTGTATGGACATCTTAAACTACAACTTGCCTAACTTTATTCTCTGCTAGGTCAACAAAAATATGATGTTTGCTAAACTACCATTGTCGACAAGGACCTTCTTGACCTCAAAGTTTGCAATATCAATAGAAATGACCAAAGGGCAGTTTAGATTATTGTTTGCACCATGAGTTTTGATGTGTGAAAGGTCTACATTAGAAAAAGAAATTAGCTCTGTACTGGTAGATAATTGAAAAATAGTTTCAAACAAGGAGAATTTGGTTGACTCCAGCCTACGTTGATGTTGTCTCCTGGACAACTTGAAATCTTCATTAGTTGGGCCCCTAACAATAGCGTTAATAATTCCCCTGATGGGTGGGCAAGGATCATGGGTGGGCTTTTTTCCTTTGTCATCTTTGCTTAGGCTAACCAACCATTCTTTATAGGGAGTCTAGTTGGTCATACTTGATTCTTTTTAGGCTCTATGGTCGACAAACCTTTAGAGATAACCTTGCCGAATCTACCTCTCAATCTTATTATGAAGGTTAAAATAGTTCTCCATGTCGTGCCCATTTGGTCGATTGAAATAGCAATATTTCTTGGATCTTTTCATGGCCTCAGTTTCGGTCAGTTTTCTGGGCCTCTTTAGGAGGTTGTCATATTAAATGGAAAAAAATATCTATTTTCTTAGGAGGATGACGGGAGAATAGTCATGAAATCATTTGATAGGAGATCGACGATCCTCTTTGCTCTAGCGATCATCTTTTTCCTTAGTTTTCTTTTTCTTAGCTTTGGAATTACCATACTCGATTCTGTTCATGTGTTCCTAAGTTATATACCTCTCCACGAGGTTGAGTAGTTCCTCAATTGATCTGGGCCATCACTCACCAAGATGTTGGCACATTTCTTATGTTGAAGCCCTAAGAAAAGCACATCGATTAGGAACTTAATTTGTGGGCTATCAGTCTTCAAAACTTTGGTGTTAAACCTAGTGAAAAAATTGTAAAAGGACTCTAGCTAGCAAACTCTAAGCAAGTGGGTATAGGGGAGCTTTGGCATTCTTTGGCTAGCAAACTAGTGGAGGAACATGTCACACAACTGGTCATATGAGTAAATTGATGCTGGCTCAAGCTTCACAAAATAGTTGATGGCAATGCCTTGGAAAATAGTTACTAACATCTTTATGTGTATATACTTGTTATGCCTGTCCAATTACATCATGTGTTTGAATTGAAGGAGGTGCTCATAGGGATCCCTTAACCCATCATATCTGGGTAATCCAGTTAGGATTTTGGTGTCAAGAACGATGTGCTCATCGATTATCTCTTGTATAAATGGTAATACCTTTTCTTGTCGAGATTGGGGAGCACCTTCACTATAATGGTTTGTATCTATTTTTCTCTATGAAATTTCTTTAAGTTAGTGATTCAATTGCTGCACTTGATGGGAAACCTCTTTCTATTTCTCCCAATAGGAATCTGTGACCTCTTTTTGGAGATTCAGTTGGGGCTTCTCTTTTGAAAAACACCATAGGTTTTCTTCTTAATGAAGAGGGGGTCATTTGTCCTTTGGTCAACCCAAGCCAACCAAGAAATGTGGGAAGAGATTTCCCATCAGGTGCAACAACTTAATCACTGACTTGAAGAAATCGCAAGGAAAATATAAATAAAATCCCTTTACGGTAAAAGTGCACCCCAATCTTGTGGGAAAGAGCCACCACCAAGTAAGACATAATCAACAAACGCATCGCTATCAATGCCAAGGTCCCAACTGGATTGCCTCAATATGATAACTCAACCAATCCCATGAGCATCTCTTTCAGTTTGAACACATGATGTAATTGCATGGGCATAACGAATCTATATCTGTGAAGATATTGGTAACCACATTGCAGGGAATTGCCCTCGACTAGCTCATTAAGCTTGAGCTAGCATCATTTTACTTGTATGACCAATTGTGTAACAAGTTCCTACATTAGTTTTCCAATTGGAGAAAGATGAAGCTCCTCTATACCCTCTTGTATATAGTGAAACAAAATAAGAGGGACTCCCTTTGTGATTTTTTCACTAGGTTCAATACTGAGGTTTTGATGATTGACAGCCTACAGTTTAAGTTTCAGATTGATGTGCTTTTCCTGGGCCTTCCATACAAGAAATGTGCCAATCCTTTAGTGCATGAGTGGCCTAATCAATAGAGGAACTACTTAACCTTGCAAAGAGGTACACAACTCAAGAGGACATGAACAAACTCAAGTATGGTAATCACAATGTTGAGAAAAAGAAAGCCAAGGAAAAGATGATTGCTAGCATAAAGAGGGTCGTTGATCTCCTATCAAAGTGATTCCAAGACTATACTCCTCTCAATCTCTAAAGAAAAAAGGTATTGTTTGCCATTTAATATTTCAACCACTTAAAGAGGCCCAAAAAACTAACCAAAATGAAGTCCATGAAAAGATCTAAGAAATACTACCATTTCCACTAGCAAAAAGGTTGATAACAACATGGACTACCCTCTGGTCATTTCTATTGAGATTGCAAACTTTGAGGTCGGGAAGGTCTTCATCGATAATAGTAGCCCAACAATCATCATATTTTTGTTGACCTTGCAGAGAATGATGTTAGGCAAGTCGAAGCTTGAGCCTATCCATGCATTGCTTGTTTCATTTAGGGGGTTAGAAATCATGCTTAAGGGATCCATCAACCTATCCACGTCATTTGGGGAAGCCTATTGAAGAAGAACCCTCATGATCAACTATCTTGTCATTGATGCTCCTTTTGCTTACAACTCTATAATTGGACAACCAATATTGAACAACTATCATGCTGTTGTGTTGTCTTACCATGTGAAAGTTAAATTCCCAACTAATACTAGCGTGGGAGAACTGTAGTGTATCG
The DNA here is from genome assembly GCA_014898725.1 of Jacaranda copaia. NCBI lineage: Eukaryota > Viridiplantae > Streptophyta > Magnoliopsida > Lamiales > Bignoniaceae > Jacaranda > Jacaranda copaia. The sequence continues at coordinate 343,584 of JACGDI010004412.1, forward strand.
TCAAGAAAGTATGGCATTGCTACACCATTTCAATCGAGGTTATTGACTAAAAGAATCGACCAAAATTGAAACCCTCAAGGGATGCCCTAATAGTGAAACCCAAAGAGGGACAATAAACTAAGAAATGCAAGCTTGAAGAGACCAGGGTGGCATTTATCAGGGGAATTGAAAATAATCAAATTGGAACTAGAGAACCCCAACAAGACCACTGAGATCGAAAGTGACATGGGTTGCAATATGGAGTGTCATATGGTTGACTTCTTCCACAGAAATGTCAACATGTTCACATGGAAAGCCTTTGATCTCAACAAAATTGACCACAGCTTTATCATCCACTACCTAAACATGGACCCTTCATACACGCTAGTGAAATAGAAGAATAGGACCTTCAATGTTGAAAGAAGTCAGTTTATTGAAGAGAAGGTCAACAAACTATTAGAGGTGGGATATATTGTAGAAATTCAATACTTCAGTTGGCTTTGTAAAGTTCTACTTGTCCCTAAGAGTAAGAGAAAATGGCGCATGTGTAATGATTTTACTAATTTGAGTAAAGCTTGCTATAAAGATTCTTACCTCTTGTCTTGTATAGATTTGCTAATCGATTCCACTGCTAGTTGTGAAGTATGAGTATGATGGATGCCTTCCAAGTTTACTATCAAATTTTCGTGGCATCTAAGGACATGGACAAAACATCTTTTGTTGTCCCCAATGGGGTAGATTATTTCTTAGTTATGCCATTTGGGCTCAAAACATAGGTGCAACTTATCAGTGAATAGTAAACTTTATGTTAAGAATGAGATCAAAAAATCCATAGAGGTGAATGTTCACAACATGATCGTTAAAACTAAAGAATTAAAAAATCATTTGGTTGACCTTAATTACTCATTCTTAATACTACAAGCATTTGGCTTGAAGCTCAACCCTAGCAAGTGTACTTTGGGGGTCTAAAGAGGCAAGTTCTTAGGATATATGGTCAGCTAAAGGTGCATTGAGGCAAACCCACAAAAAATATAGGCTATTTTGGATATTACCCCTCTCTTCTATCGAATAGTCAAGGATGTCTAGTGTCTCGTCGAGAGGATCATAGCCTTGGGTAGGTTTATCACTCGATTAGCCGACAAGAGCTTACCTTTCTTCAAGATTCTCAAGAATAAGAAGAAATTTGATTTCCAACGGTCAAGCCAATGTGACCAGGCCTTAGTCAAGCACAAATACTACCTCTCCTTAGCACCTATGCTCACAAAACCCAAATTGGGAGAAGTTTTACACATATACTTAGTAGTGTCATTGGTCTCAATCAGCTCAATTTTGGTCTTGACCAGAGATGGAACCCATTGACTTGTTTACTATTGTAGCAAAGTACTATATAACCTTAAGCACAACTATCTCAAGATCGAGAAGTTTGCCTTTGCCTTGGTCACAGTGGCTAGAAAGTTAAGGCTATACTTCTAAACCTATGCTATCATTATGTTGACAAACTAACCATTAAACAGGAGCAATTGAAATTGGATACACTCAAAAGATTGACAAAATGGGCAATCCAGCTAGGTGAATTTGACATCACCTTTCAACCTCGAACTACTATCAAAGCACAAGTTTTAGCTAATTTTATGGTCGAGAGACTTGACCTTTTTGATCAGCATGACCAGGCCCTCTCATGTGGACCTTATATGTCGATAGATCGTCAACTTTTTTGGGGAGAGGGATAAGATTTCATTTTATTTTCCACTAGTAGAAGAATATGATTTTGCAGTCAAATTTGACTACCTAATTACCAATAACAAGGCAGAGTATGAAGGCTCCTTTGCCAACATAAGAATGGCAGCAAACCACGAAGTTAAGTAATTAGCAGCGATCACTGACTTTGAATTAGTTGTAGAGTAGGTTGAAGTGAACTTTGAAGCAAAAAAATCTACGATGAGTCAATACTTAGCCGAGGTAAAAAGGTTACAACAATTGTTTAAAAAATTCACACTCAGCTAAGTACCTCGATCGGTGAACAAGCATTTGGAAGCCCTATCCAAGTTTGCAAGCTTGATGGAAAGAACTAGAGATAGAACGATAACATTTCTAGTAATAGACAAGCCCATAATAAGTTCCCTCAATTAGAACTTGGTGGGAAATATTGGAGAAACACCTCTCTCTTGGCAAGATACAATCAAATTTCATTTGAGACAAAGATCAATCTTTGAGGACAAGGTTAGGGCGCAGCAACTTAGAAGTCAAGCTGCCAAGTTTGCCCATGACGAGTACAGATAGCTCTACAAGAGGCCAATTTTTGGATCACCTCTATGGTGCTTAGCACCAGATCAAGCCCATGAGGTATTAAATGAAGTTCACGTAAGCATTTGCAAAATCCATTCTAGAGGACGATCTCTAGGCTACTAAGTAGTTTGACATAGGTATTTTTGGCCCATCATACTAAAAGATATTGTTGACTTGATCAAGAAGTACCCATCCTGCCATGTCTACTTAGACATACCACACCAGCTATGATATCGATGGTGAACATCCAAATCACATAGCTATTCGACTAGTAGGGTATCGATATAGTTGGTTCATTCCTAAAGATAACATGTGAAAGAAAGTTCATCATCATAGCAGTTGATTACTCTGCTAACTAGTTCGAAGTAGAGATAGTCCCCAAAATAACCAATTTGGCTATTAAGAGTTTTATATGGAATAACATAATATGTTGTTTTGGCTACCCCAAAGTATTGATTTTAGATAATAGAACCCAGCTCCAGAGTAGGTGTATGAGGAACTAGTGCGAAACCCTTTGGATTCGCTAGCATTTTACCTTAGTCAGAAACCCCCAAGCTAATGGCTAAATTGATGTCACAAACAAAACCTTAATCGACCACCTCAAGGCTCGACTTAAACGAATGGGAGCAAGTTGGACAGATGACCTCTCAAGCATGTTATGGGTATATAGAAAAACCTCTCGAACAGCTTACTGGCCAGAGGTAATTATTCTAATAGAGTTGATACAACACATGAATCAAGTGATCTAATTTAATCTGATCTAAAATACTTTCAAAAGAGAACTTGACCTAGAAACCATCGATGAGTTGAGATAGGAGGCTTACACCATGATGCAGTGATACAAATCAAAGATGAAAAAACATTACAACAAGGGAGTCCGACAACAAAATTTTAAAATTGGAGACCTCATTCTTAAAAACGTAGATATGTTGAAGAATGTAGGAAAAGTCGACTCAAAGTGGGAAAGGCCTTATTCAGTGGTCAAAGTATCAAAGCACAATTTTTATCAACTTGCAGACATGAACGACAATAAGCTCACATAACAGTGGAATGCAGTGAACTTGAAGAAATTCTATGTATGAAGGGACTTAAAGTCTACACAGTATTATTTCATATTAATAGAATTGCTCACATTTCAACAACTATCTACTTATATCATCACAACAAGGCTTTTTACCTAAAGCAAACAAACTCGTTAATCATTTAGGCCAACCTCATAGTTAATGAAAAACTGACTTCAAGTTGAGAGATCAAGGCTTGTTAGCTAAAGTAAACAAATGTGATAATTATTTAGGTTGACCTCGCAGTTGACCAAAAATCAACCTTAAGCCGAGATACCAAGGTTTATTAACCAAAGTAAATAAATGCATTAATCATTTAAGCCAACTCTACGGTCGACCAAAACTTACCTTCAAGCCGAGATATTGAGGCTTGTTAGCCAAGTTAAACAAATACATTAATCATTTAGGCTGACCAAAAATTAGCCTCAAGCCAAGATATCAAGGCCTATTAGGCAAAGTAAATAAATGTGTTGATCATTTGAGCCCATTGTTGACCTGCAACCATCTTCCAGCCAAGACATTGAGACTTATTAGGCAAAGTGTTCAATGAAGTTCATCATGTCCAAGAGACCTCTCACTCGATTGAAATAGTAGCTGCAAGCTGTGAGGTCAAGACACCTTAGCTTAAGTAAATAAGGAAATTAGTTGCTTACCGTTAACCCCAAATTATTTTTCATAATGAATTATAGCTTTGAGCCTGAACTAAACACACTCAGTTAACGATACAAGCTTGTGGTCACACATAAGTTCATATAATTTAGTCATTAAAAATGTTAATTCTATCTTGATGATAATGATCGACAACAGACAATGAATGGGTGAGCTTATTACAAAAACTTTGGATCAATTCCATTACCTCTTATACCAATTAACTTTTGAATTGATTGCGTTTAAATGCAATTTGATTGTTAAGGGATTATGCTATGTAACTTCTTATCTGACTATTTATACGGTTGCTTATTATTATTCAACATTCGACTAGAAGTAAAGCATTAAAGCTAAGGCAGAATAAATACACATCAAAAAATCAAAATTAAAATTCATAACATTGATAAATTGAAATATAATTATTCAAAAATTTGAAAATAACCATTCTGAAAGTTAAGAAAAAATTATAAAAAACACGTCTCGTAGGGCAACTAAATACATCATGCATAAGATTTCAAGAAGTGCTCAACCCAGCACCCTTAGCACATGTAGCCCGAGCATCCTAATCAATTACATACTCTAACTCATCACTCGAGGGGATAACAACTACTACAAAGCTCTTCACTTCTTGCTCAGGCATAGAGTTGAAGGTTTGTGTGACACTAGGATCAAAATATTCTCAAAAATTAATAAATAAACTAGCCTACACAACAACACAAGGATCTAGAAATGTATAAAATTTAAATTTAGAAGAGGAAAATACCTTGGTGATAATAGAAAATGGAGAGCAAAAGTAAAACTCCCTCCAACCATCAAATAGGCTGTTCACTAATGTAATAGAATCACCACTGATTTTCCTTTAGGTGGACTCCTTTATTTTGGATAAAATTTTTACTAGAACTCCTCCACCCTTTCAATATTCTACAAATCAAAATTCAGCCTAATCAAAACACCAAAGGTACTTCTAGAACAAACAAGAATCAACTGCCAGAAACTGCCCCAATCAAGAGCAAGAGCAACTAAAATAGATTGCCTCTAATGTAAAAGTACACATACCAAATCTATGGCCTATTATCTATATAATGGCTAGAATATCTATAGAGAATGAGGAAAGAAAGGTTGGGAATATGGAGATGGAGGGTGGAGAAAGTTGGAAAGAATATTGGGAGGCTAACAAAATTAGATTCTAACTACACAATATTGTTGGCAGAAAATCACATTAAGCATGCACCACACATCCCTTACGGCGAGCCAATCTCCTATTTCTATATATAAGAGGGGTCACACACCATCCTCAAGGAGGTGATGCCAAGTGTCCTTGCCATGGTGGCCACTAATTTGTGATTAGTGAATAAGAATATTAATTGATGCAAAAATTTCATTTCATGAAATATCTTGCAATTAAATTCCAATTCTGATTAAATGAACCATTCATTTAATTATTCTCTCCAAAATTTAACTCTCCAAATTAATTAAATTAAACACTTTAATTTAACTAATAATAATTTAACTTAACGCTTAAGTTAAAATGTTTAAATGTTTAAATATTTAAACTAGTTAAAATTAATTTAACTCTTAAATTAATTTTGATCAATTGATTATCATGTGACATCAATTAATTAACCCTTAATTAATTGATCTTAATTTAACTCTTAAATTAATTTTACCAATTTAACATTTAAATTGATCAAGTTAAAATGACTTCAACTCTTAGAAAATTTTCTCCTTCTTTCAATAGACCATGTTATTGGCTTTTGCGTGTGACCCATTAGATTCTACCATTCATTAGACATGGTCTCACAACTCCTTGTGACTTCTGGAATATCAAATATTCACTTTAGTTTAAACTCCTTTAAACTAAGTAACTCAACTAAATCAATCTCATTAATTGAAGAGCACCCAATCTCTATGGTCGATGTCTAACCTCAAGCCCATGGAGCCTAACTAATTGGTGAAAATGAATGCTCTTGAAGAACCATTCTACCATTATGCATACCATACAAATATAGTCCTTCCATCTCCTTTCTTCCAAAAGAGGCCTAAGGTAAGATATTTGTCGGCTGTGATTTTGCAGCTTCAACCAAAATTTTATCACAAGTAAAATGGTTTACATGCTAATCTAATTAGCTGTAGGGTACTATCCCAACAACTATTCTGACATATTGTACTTTATGTTAATGACGTTCTTTTTATTCAGAATGACAAAGAAAGGTTAGAGTGTACAAAAGTTGGTGGAATTGTGCCCAACAGCTAATTAGATTGGCATGTAAATTATTTTACTTATGATGCAATCTTGATTAAATGATATTCAGATAAAATGGCCATCCTTATCTTATATATTTACTTCACTGGCATTTGGTTGAATCCCCTAAATCACACATGACTATGGGACTTGGTTGCACTCTAGGAGCTGAACATGAAATAAGTCTTACACAATCGTGATTTTAAATATTTCAAATGGTAAAATATTATGAGACAGGGTATCTAAGATTTAGATAGACTTGCACAAATGATGTATAAATCCAAGGAGTGGGGTATTGCTCTATTTCATGAGCAAACCATGTTAGACATATGTGCATGTTAATAGGTGCTTAATAAAGAACAAGTTCATTGAAAACCTGCCTAAAGAATCCACTTAGTAGCCAAAATGGTAAGTCAATATTGGTAAGTTTTTCAGCTTACACTAGTGCATATATTGGTCATTTGACCTAAGAATTTATGTTTGGGTTCTTATACCTTGACTCTTCCTTGACCACTTAGTAGATCTTTTGGGTTGAGATTGGGTATGAGTTAATGATATATGGAGATTTATGAGATCCAAGATGTGATCTAATGGGTATCAAACCTAACAAGAATAAATTTCTACTCTAAAGATATGATTTGCAATTAGTGGTGAGTAGGATTGTATTCCATATGGACTAGTGAATTCTATTCCCTTAAAGTTTCCTAAAGAAAATAGAAAAGAATGGAGGGATTTTTATGAAAATGAAGACTTAGAATTTAAAAAGAAAAATAAATCACAAATAAAATAAGAAATTAATGAGAATGAAATCTAGCCTAAGGTAAAATCTCAGTTTGGTTCACAAATTTGATCATTGGTTCAAAAATAAATTTCTCTTTTCTTGAATAGATTGATTATAGTTATTCGGACACCTTAATAACCAATCTCTCCTTACTATCTCGATAACTAAGAGAAGCTCATTAGTTATTTTCCTTGCTAATAAACAACCCTAAAGAAATGCTCATAAGATTTAATTTATCAACAGCATTAAGAACTAGAGAGACCTAGCCCTAGCCAACAAATACACACAACCAAAGTTCATTTAGACTAGATTATTTATCCACACAACATAAATTATGCATATCCACACACATAACTATGTTATTTTCCACAGTTATTAGAAGAATTAAATAATTATGGATTTGATGTTCTAATTGACAAAACAAATATTCTAAACTATCATATTTGTTCCCCAAATTCAATAAACCTGAATATTCATAATGAAAGTAGAAGATAAATAAATACTCAAGAAACAAGAAAAAGGTATAAAATTATTTAGATCTCACAAATATTGAAGAACCTAAACTTTGATAATCTCTTAGGCTAGAACAAGAGTTTAGCAACTCATGTTTGAGAGGAAAATGTCGAAAAATAAAATATGTTGAATGGAAAGACATGAAAAAGCTTTTATGAAAGATTCTTAGTTCCATATAAATAGCTTACTAGTCCTAATACAACTGGAAAACTAATAAGAGTCCTACATGAATAGGGAAACTTAAATTCTCCTAATTAAAGAAATATAAATTGAAACATCCCAAAATGTATAACTTCCAAAAGAAGTTGAATGCTTTCCAATTAAATTTGCATAAAATCTTGCGAAGCGAGATACATCCTCACTTAAATTATTTCTTTCTTCCATTTCTTGTCTCCTCAAGAATGCTATTTTTGCTCCAATCATGTCAAATGTTTGATTTTCAATTGTATTTAGCTCAAATATTCAATTTGCTTCACAAAATATAAAATGAATGTTAAAATCTAACAATTAAGCATTTTTACTATTAATCATAAGGGGAAATTATATGAATTAAATGAAAAAAAATATAACTTAACAAATTCCCCCACACTTAGACAATGCTCGTCCACAAGCATACAATAGCCCTAATTTATTAATGTTTCTCAATATCCCCTCTACCTATTTCTCACTTGTCCCCAATATAGTTCAAAGTATCACATTTTGGAGGGTTGAATCAAAACATAAGTAGGAACATGCACTTCATAGAAAGAACTCTTATAAGTTACATGAATAACCTATCACCTTGGCCATCTCTTTGAATTCAAAATGTAAAAAGAACTTAACTTCTTCATTAAGTTCATTTATAGTCAAGACACAGAAGGATAACTATCAAAAATATATAACGATATCACGTATTCAAGGAGAAACATCAAGTCGAATGCAAGAAAACATATAGGATGAAAGGAAAAGCCTTATTCAATCTCCATTTTTTTGGCACTAAATTTAGCACGTGGACCAATCTTTTTATGTGAATACAAACATGGGAGATTAATGCACCTGAACACTTAATTGATCATGAACCTGGATGGTTATTATCCTTACTTATAATCACTTTATATCTGTGATTAGTGGTGTAATCAAGCCCTTGTTTTGTGGAAAGGGGTTAAATGGTCAAACCTAGTCACCTTCATTGTCTTAGTACATTCAACTTAACAATTCAACCCAATTATGTTCATCAAGGCAAGTTCTAGAAAAGTTAACCTACTATGCATGATAATTGTTAAGGCGATAGGTATTAACTCCCTTATACATTTTTCATCCAAATCTATCAACAAGGTAATAAGTAAAAGTGTAATAAATAATAACTCAACTACTCATGCCATTCTTACAACGTGTCCTAATTCAACCCAATTATTTAAGTGTTATTTTAGGGACAAGCATTGAAAAAAGGCAAAAGGTCAACAAGAAAAATTAACAAATCAAGAACTAAAGCACACTTTGGAAGTAAGTAAGAAGAATAAAGAGCCATTTCATGCATGTTTGAAGCAAAATAAATCTAAATTTTCCTCCCCCACACTTAAACCAAACATTGGCCTTAATATTTCAAAATAAGAATGTAAATGCATAAGAAAGGTGGAAGAGGGACTCCCTTAAGGAGCTAAGACTCACATAGCTTCAAGAATTGAGTGGAACTAGGGGTGTGAATATTAGATTTAATTCACAATGGCAGTTGATGGCAGTGGCAGTGGTGTTTAGATATGGTAGGTGATGACAAAAAGTTGGTGTTGGAGATGATGGTAGGTGGTATTGCAATAGTGTTGATGGTGGTAATGTTTAGGGTAGTGGTAAGTAGCTAAAAAGATGGTGAAATAAGGCGTGGGCATTGATAGATATGAGAGTACTTCTATCAAATAATTCTAATAGTGCCATAAATGGTCTTTGAATAAGACATAGGCATGAGTAATTTGAAGAACTTTTTTGTCAGAAGTAACTATGCCCATCGACTAATTTAAGACGTATCATACATAAAAAAATAGAAAAAGTAAAAAACTAAAGTCGATTAAAGATGCTAAAAAAATATAATATTTTTAAAAAAAAATATAAACAACAATTAAAAGTTTGGGTTGCCTCCTAAAAACCGACTCTCTTTAACGTCTTTGGCTAGTCATAACTATTCCTCACATCGCAAAATTATCATCATCATTAAATCAAAGATTTCATGAGTCCAAGTATCAATAATATCTACAACAAAAACATAAGACACATCACTAGGATATTTCATGGTATCACAGGTATTAAATTTAATCATATCACCATCAAACTCCATAGTGAGCATACTATCATGCACTTCAATTTTTGTCTTAGTACCAACAATATTTATGAAAAATTAGGAGAGTTATCTTTTGAAATGTTAAGCATATAAATTAGTGAGAAAAACCAATTCATTAATCTATGCTAACATATCCTATAAGACTCCCTTGGGATATACAACAGATCTATCAACAAGTTGAATAACTATTCCTATTTATTGCAAAGGACCAACATCTAAGGAAGAGTAGACAAAAAGAGGCATGACATTAATTGAAACACTAAGATCACATATGACATTTTTAATTCTAACATTGCCAATTTTGCAAAGGATAGTAAACATACATGTGTCTTTACATTTGGGAGGCAATTTCCTTTGTATCACTACTAAGATATTTTCCCCCATACTTTTTCTTTGATTACCTTTTAGTTTTCTTTTGTTTGTGTACAATTCCTTGAGAAACTTAGCATACCAAAGTAGTTGCTTGATTGCATCGAGTAATAGGATATTTACCTTGACCTTGCAAAAAGTTTCAAGAATCTATTTTTCCTTTTCATGTCTTTTAGATTTAGCAAACTTTTTAGGAAAGAGGAGATGTTCAACTAATGATCTTGTAACCTTATTTTTGGGTTTATTCAAATGTTTAGTCGAATCCTAGGGTATGATAATTTTTCTCTCCACTTTTTCCATAATGGTGTTTTCTCATATCTTCTTATTAGGTTCCTTTAGCTCCTTATCATTTCTCAAAGTAATTGTGCTAACATTCTGCTTGCGATTGACAACTGTTAGAAAGGGCAACTTTCTTTTGGATTTTATATTACTCATTGAGGTGACTAGCTAACTTATTTATTTCTCTAGGTTTTGAATGCTTGCACACATTTCCTATTGAAATTGCTGAGCGTTAGTAATAAGTAATTTAACAATTTCTTCAAGAGACAGACCTGTATTTGAAGAGGATGGTTGCTTTGAAGGGGGTGATTTTTGTTCAAAATATTGGTAGTTATGCAATCTCCTTCCATAACTAAAATTCAGATGATCCCTTAATCTTGGATTATAGGTGTTTGAGTAGGGACCATACTTTCCTTGCGGTAGTCTAGGGAATCTTTCTACTGCATTTATTTATTTGCAGGAATCCTCTTGAAGCATAGGGTATATATCCAAAGGATGACCAATGTTAGCACAAATCCCTCAAGCCTTGATTTGTTGCTTATTTCCTATAACCAATTGTTGAACAAGAGAAGTTAAAATGGAAATATGATGCTCAAGAGATGAATCACTTACTTACCAATGCTCAAGAGATGAATTACTTACCTTACCTACCAAATTGTTGGGAGTTAACAAGCATTACAAAGATTAATTCTCAAGCTTTGCTCCATATCCATCATCTCTTTTCCATCAACAAAAGTCCTTCATAAAAATACTGAATGAGAAATCACTCAGCAATACCATGTTGTGGGCAGCTTGTGCAAAGTTGTTACCTTTCCTAATATTCGTGAAGACTCTCTATATTTTTCTGTCTTATACTGCTTATGTCTTTTTTAATACTAGTAGTGCATGAGGCAAGGAATAATTTCTCAAGAAATAATCTTACCATTCTTGTCCATGTTGTGACAGAGCCTGGGATAGATAAAATAACTGTTCCTTAGCTTTATTTGCTAAGGAAAATGGAAAAGCTTACAACTTGACTTCCTCTTCAGAGACTCCTTGGGGTTTCATAGTTGAGCACACCACATGAAGTACCTTTAAAGGCTTATGGGGATCTTCATTATGTAAACCATGGAAAATGGGTAGTAGATGGATTAACCTAGATTTTAACTAAAAAGGTGTTTCCAACTTTGGATATTCAACATAAAGTGGTTGTTGAGTTAAATCAAGTTTAGTTGACTCCCTTAAAGTTCTTTCATGAGCCATTGAACTTCACCTGTACAAAAAGATCTAGGTATTAAAAGAAATAAAATTATTGATACCACTCCTCGATAATAGTGCCAAAATTTGATGGGTGTCAAATCTAACAAAAATAAATTCCTACTCTAAATATATGGTTTGTAATAAGTGGTGAGTAGCATCGTATTCCACAGGGATTGGTGAATTTTATTTCTTTTGAGTTTACTAAATACAATAGAAAAGAAGGGGGGATTTTTATGAAAATGAAAACCTAGAATTTTAAAAGTAAAATCAATCACAAATAAAATAAGAAATCAATGAGAATGAAATCTAGCCTAAGGTAAAATTTTAGTTTGATTCATAGATTTGATCATTGACGTAAAGATAAATTCTTCTTTTCTTGAGTGGACTAGTTATAGTTTCTTGGACACCATAATAACCAATCTTTCCTTACTATCTCAATATCTATAAAAAGTTTATTAGTTATTTCTCCTACCAATAAACAACTTAGGATTTAAATTATTATTTGCATTAAGAACTAGAGGGACCTAGCCCTACCAACAAACAAACACAAGTAGGGCTCATTTAGATTAGATTATTTATTCACATAACAAAAATAATGCATATCTGCACACATAACTATGTTATTTTTCACAAGTATTAGAACAATTAAACAATTATGGATTTAATGTTCTAATTGATAGAACAAATATTCTAAGCTATCAAATTTGTGCCCCAAATTCAATAAGCCTGATTATTCATAATGAAAGTAGAAGATAAACAAAAACTCAAGAAACAAGAAATATGAATAGAATTATTTAGATCTCACAAATATTGAAGAACCTAAACTTTGACAATCCCGTAGGCTAAGCTGAATGTTCTACTTCTAGCAACTTTTGGATTTTTCTTTGCTGAGAGAACTTTGCTGATTTATCTATCGATGATTGAAAATAACCCAGTTGGATTCCTGTACTATGGATTCCAAGTTTTCTTGAAATTATCCCAATACTGGTAGTCCAATACTAATCAATAATTCAACAAGGGGATCACTTTGGGATGTTGCTAAGCTATCCCTCACCAATAGCTAGGATTTCTAGAAAATGATGCCATTCGTTTGATGAGAAATAAAAATGAATATTGACCAAACCCCAATATTTCAAGAGCTTTTGGCTTTTTACAAGAGATCACCAGATCTTAACATTGGAAGACTATGTAAAGTGGTTATGTACACTAGGTTGGGCACATATGGCCAACAAAATCAAGTATTATTACAAGTGGTTCAAATACGTTTAACTACTTTTTTTAGGTAAAGGATAGGAGGCACTTAGGCTTTGAAGCTAATTTGTCAGGCCACCATTATTGGTATGAAAGACTACCTAGGTTACTACTCAAAATCTATATAGGATGTTAGAGCAACAAGTTAAAGAGAGTATGTTTTTCCTTTCAAGCATCTATTAGAGAAGTAAACCTTTCTAAATGCACACACTTTACTATGTGGGTGGAAAGCCCTTGACTAATGCCATAGCTAGAATAAGACAGCGTTGAAGATGAATAATGCTATGGCAAACACTACTTATCTTTTATCTGCCTCTCATCCCTTAAGAAGAAAGGTTTCACCATTAACCTAAGTTGATTTTTTTTTGTACCCAAACTGCAAATTTATTGAACCTTTGATAAAAGAAAGAAATATGCTTGGTTTTTTGGGGATCTTCTACCAAGATACAAGGTGACTAGCTATGTCATTCTGGCCAAGAAAAAAAGTGTAGTACCAATATAGTTGGCTCTTTCTGAAATATATAGGTGAATAACACGAGTAAATCAAAAGTTGGATCTACTATAGATCTCACCCAAAGTGCCCTATCTATCCTCTTGATGAGAGGTAGATAGGGCAATTTAGGTGAGATCTAAATGGATCTAAAACCTCTTCCAAAGAGCGCATTATCGAGCTAAGCCCAGCTGGGACTTCAGAGACTACAATCGAATTGAGAAAAAAAATAGTACGCCTTGGAACTCTCAAAAACCAAAAGTATTACAATCTAACCCCTTAAAATAATAGAGGGGATTGTGAAAGTCTTGTGAGAGAACACTTTGATCAAGCACTAAGCATCAATCACTTCCGCGAGATCTTTGATTGGGAAACTTTATTTCTTTTTTTTTTATGTCAAAAAGCTGGCACTGGAACTAGATAGCTAGGTACTGGGACTTTCCCCTCAAGAAAAGTGTAACCTAACTAGGAATAACTGTTCACACAAATTTCGTTGTCTGCAAAATTAAATCACAAGACAAAGA
>JACGDI010004412.1:357653-460355 GCA_014898725.1 Jacaranda copaia
TATTTACACATGTCATTTTTTAATTGGCTCAAAAATTAAGCCGTCTACAATAACCATATGTTATGGCTGTCCCACTTTTTTTATTCAAGTTATTTCATTACTTTCATTTTGGCCTTTACGATGTTCGAGAGTTTGATTTTGCTTTAACCTTTCTCAAAGAGGGAAAGCTAGTTTAGTTAAGAAGTAGGCATGGGTAGAAGGAACAATACCTAATCATGAGGATGCTCTAGAATCATTTTGATTGCTCATTGAAGAACTATGATCTTTAGCTCTAGAGCTTATTTGTGATTGAATACGGAACAAGAGGAATGGTAAAAAGAGCATTCAAATCTTATCTCCAGCTAGTAGAAAAAGACTCATTCATAAAATAATAAATAACCTAAGATATCTTACTTCCTTGAAAAATAGTTTTATATAAAAGAGTTACAAGCTTTGACACCTACTCCTTTTTCTTTGCCTTTGCTCATTATCAAATAATCACTTATTCACAAACTTTTTGTGGGACTAATACTTTGCATTTCTCATCTCATGTAAAACCTTTTTCGCTTCACTTAGCCTTATCCCCTCCTCCTAATAATTTTTTCCATATTTTAGAATATGATTAACCAATAAGTTAACCAACCAATAATTATAAATTGGATTGAATTTTATTCTATCTCGTGGAATAGTTTTTGGGTTGTCCACCTATGACGAGCTAGGAGAGAATTTATCTAAGTGCTAGTCAACTTCATGTCTTGAATAAAGTGGTAGGCTTTTTTCTTTATATTAGTATATGGTGAAAAAACGAATTTCATGCTCTTCATTTTGAGAAGGGAGGAATAGGAAAATCCTATTGATTATAGGAAGTGGTGTGTCGATTAGCATTTCGGGAGTCCTAGCTTTTTTGATTGAAGTAAATAACTTTTTGAATCTGCATCTGCATATGACTTAATGATCCCCCTATTTAGCTACTTCTACCATTTTTGAGCACCTCATAGTATTTTTGCATTTTTTTCTCTTCTGTTGAAAAAGTATTCATTTTTCCACCCAGTTCCTCTTCCATTGAGAAATGTAATTTTTCTGCCTATTTTGTCTTTTAAGTCTCATTTAACAAGGATTCCCCATCCTTCCATTAAATATTTTTCTTTTTCTTTGATACTTGGGAATAAAAGTTTAGCAATTGATGTTTGAGAAGTAAAAGTAGGAAAATAAAATGTGCTACATGAAAAGATATGAAAAAGCTTCTATAAAAGATTCCTAGTTTAATATAAATAGCCTACTATTCTTAATATAGCTAAGAAAATAATAAGAGTCGTACCAGAGTAGGGATACTTAAATTCTCTTAATTAAAGAAATATAAATTGAAACATCCTAAAAAAGTACAATTGCCAAAAGAAGTTGAATGCCTCCTATTTAAATTTGCATAAAGCCTTGGGAAGCAAGACACATCCACACTCAAATTATTTCCTTCCTCTATTCCTGGTCACCTCTATAATGCAATTTTTACTCCAAGCATGTCAAATATTTTATTTTCAACTTTATTTAGATTACATCTTCAACTTGCTTCACAGAATATAAAATAAAAGTTAAAATCCAACAATTAAGCATTTTAACTATTAACCATAAGAGGAAATTATATGAATTAAATGATAAATATGCAACTTAACAAGTTCCATCTCCTCGTCATTATGAAGGGCGAATACATCTCCTATATATATATATTCTATAATGATTGATTCTAGGAAATACATGACTAAGATAGTATGACAATTTAGAAAACAAAATTTATAAAGATGAGATAATAAAGAGTAATCGAACATTGGAAATATAAACATAGTTATCATGGCTATTTGAGGGCTAGCCAATATCTTACCCTAAACCTCCTTCGGGAGATAAGAGATGAAAAGACCATATTTGCATGGCAAGCGTAGAGCTGGAATGGCTCACTAAGAGCATATTCATTTTGATCAATTAGTTGGGCTCCATGGGCTTGAGGTTAGACATTGACCATGGAGATTAGGTATTCTTCATTTAATAGAGATTAATTCAAAGAGTTATTAGTTTAAAAGATTTTAAAATAAAGCAAATATTTCAATATTCAATATATTACAATAGTTATGAGCCCATGTTCAATGAATGGAAAAACCTAATGGGTTACATGCAAAAGCCTAAAGGAAGTTCTATTTCAGAGGAAGAATTTTGTAAGGAGTTAGAAAATTTACCTTAATTGTTTTGTGGAGAAAATCAATTGACTATTTTTAGTCATTTTGGCAAGATTAATTTAATTATTAAATTAGTCAAAAGAATTTATGGAGTCAAATTAGATCAATTAAATTAAAGAGTTAATTTAATTGATACCATATGATTGTTGATTAGTCCAATTAACTTAAAGAGTTAAGTTAACACTTTTAAGTTTAAAGAGTTAAGTTAGACAACTTAAGGAGTGAAGTGAAGTAGATTAATTAAATTAAAGAGTTAATTTAACTAATATGTGGATTATTAATTTTGGAGGGAAATTAAAATGAAGGGGTTCATTAGAAGTTAATTTGGGATTAATTTGAAAGACATTTCATGTGATGAAATGCAGAGTCAAATTAATTCCAAATGCAAGTGAAATTCACATTTCACATGCAAGTGGATTATCAAGTTGGCACACCACCTCATGGAGGGTGTGATGTCAACTTGCATCACACCTTCCACTCTATAAATAGAGAGAGGTGGCCGGCCACTTGGGCTATTCATGCTAGATTCCATTTTTTCCTTCAAAAAGTGTGATCCACTAATGTGTTGAAATTTCATGCAATCCTCACCATTCTCTCCACATTTTTGGTCTCTTCCTCTCTTATTCTTCCTCTAGTGATATATATGATTAGAGGTAGATTGTATCTCTCCTTGGGCATGTGGATCATATCATTAGAGGCTTCACACTTGGGGAGCTTTGCTCTTAAAGATCCACAGCAATCCAGTAACTTTGGAGGGTGATTTAGAGGCTTTTCCAAGCTTGGGTTTGGTTGAAATTCTAAATGGATACTCTTAAGTGCGTTGAGGTGTTTCTATTAAAATTTCAGCCAATTTGGAGTTGATTTGCTTGGTTGATTGTTGGTGGTTCCTACTGTGCGTGCATAGACAACTTTGAAGAGTTCATTGGTGTCATCCATTTCAACCTTTGGATTTAGCTTTAAAGGTTAGTCTCTACCAATTAATCCATTTTAATTGCATGATTATATCCATTTATTTGGAGTAGACAAGTTTTATTTAGCCTACTTTTGGTTTTATAATTGGATCATTGAGCTACTCACTACTTAACATGGTATTGGAGCCTAATTCATGCATTAATTTGGATTTTTGTTTGATCGATTCATATGATGGATTGATCTAGATCATCTAATACTTGATTCAATTCATGGATTCGAGTGTTTGGTTGATTTTGCTTGTGGCTCATTTGTTGATGAATTGAAATATGCTAATATGTATTTTGATTTTTGATTCATATGTTAGTATGTTTTTAATTCATAGATGATTATGCTAAATGTTGATTTAACATTGATCTATGCAATGTGTTGATATAGCATGTTTAATTTGTCCTTAATGTGTTTTGGTCATTTTTGGATCCAATTAGATTGGAGTTTGATTGAAAATTTTTGAATAATGTTGATTCTTACTTGCACTTGATTTTTGAAGCATGTTTGAGTGCTAGAATTTCCACTTTTGAAAGGTATTCTAAATTTGGAGATTTATCTAATGTGTGTGAATTAATGTTATAGAGGTGTCCTAAAATTTTTTGTGTCACAAAAATACACGTGGAATGGCCTTGACTTAGTCCTAAACTAAAAACAGGGGAGTGGTCGCTCATAACTAAGCACTGGCCGAGTAGCGGCCACGTTGTGCATGAGCTTGCTGCACAATTGTGTGGCCTAGTCTAGCAACATTGCCTATGTTGTGTTTTCGATAACTTTTGAAACCTATTTTGGGTTATTTGTGCTAAAAAATGATATTGATTCACACTAATTAGGTTAGAAGTGTTGTGTAAGCTCTTAATATTATGTTTGACATTTTTGAATAATTTTAAAATCTTGTTCAAGTTGATCTTCAATTATGTGCAAAAAAGAGACGCATAATTGTTATGCTTATTTTTGTTAGTTAATTAATTGTTTATGATAAAAGCATTTAAATTGTTTAATTGAATGTCAATTCTTATTTATTGATCATCTAATTGTGGAATGGATAATGAATGAATAGGGATGAACATGAGCCTTTAATATTAATTTTAGTTGTTTCACGTTATTGAAAAGGTTTGTATTAAATAGGGGCTTGCATGCCTCTTAATTTCTATCTTATAATTATTATGATAGTAGAATCAGTAGGATTGAGGATTTCTTTTCTCATGTAATTGTAGGAAGGAGACAAGAAGACCATTAGAGCCATGAAAACCCATGAATGTATGGGATACATTTTTATAATTTCTAGATTTAATCAACCCACTTAAAATCAACTGAATAGTGAACCTATGTCTCTAAGGTGTACTACTTAGTTAAAGCTCATGGTCATCCCACCCTAGGAGCATGCTAGGCTCATTTACTTATTCATGCTTTCTTTATCCTATTAATGTATGAGATAAATGATTAGGCTATAGAAAATGTAAATAAGAGAAGATAAAATTGATGAGATTCTTGAAAGCAAGAAAATCTTTCCACTTAGAGGAGTCTAAGTGCTTTCAAAATATTAAGTCAAAATGGATACAATTTAAAGGTGTTTTAATTAATCCATGCCTTCTACCAATAGTATGTGACATAAAAACACTACTATCTTTATGTAATATCTCATGAATCATAGGTCACGTTTATGGTGAAATCTATGATCATATACTTAGCATATGATGCACATTTGATTTTATGCTTCCTAAGCATTATCTCATGGGTCATGGAATGCCATAGTGCGATTTCGAATCAAAGATTCATTGATATGTCCAACTTAATACCTAGTAGTATACATATCACATGAGTTGTGAGTTTACATGAAAAGTGAGGCAAAACATATCAAGTGTTGTATAGAGATGCAATAAGCAAAAGTTGTTTACCTTGGGATTGTTTGTGGATATCTCATAAGTTGTGGGTCTATTAAAAGTCCTTTCGGGCCTTGATTCTCACTAAAAAATGTGATTTCTTGAATTTTTTGTGGGGATAAAGAATTTGATAAAATAGTAGGAGCAAAACATGTATGAAAGTCCATGAACATGTTTTAAATATCTATATTCAATCAAATTCTTATACTCCCTTTTTTGTCTTTGTAGATTTTTGAAATCTTCAAATTAAAATGGCTAAGAATCCATTCAATGTGATTTTGGAAACTAATAAGCTAATTAGGCTAAACTTTCACAATTAGCTTAGAAACCTTAAGATTATTCTTGATTCAAAAAAGAGGATTTATGTGCTTACTCAAAGTCTATTAGAGACCATAGGCGATGATGCTAGTGACAAAGCATATAAAATGCTCATGAAGTTCGTAGATGTTTATCTACATGATGCCTTACGATGGTTTTTATGTATAATGAGCTCCAAAAGTCTCATGAACACATGAAATCAGCTAATGAGATCCATTTGCACTTACAAGAGTTGTATGATGTCCAAACTAGACATGAAGGGTTCTCATTGTCTGAAGAGCTCTTTCAAACTAGAATGAATGAAGAATCTAATTTCTATGATCATCGACCTACAAGAATCAATCTCATTGAGAAACTTGCTCAATTGGACATAATCATAGACAACGAGCTTTATGTGGATTTGATCTTTCAATCATTGCCGAGCTTCTTTGATTAAATGTTATGAACTTCAACATGATAAAGCAAGAGGCGATGATAAAAAAATTGGTCAATATGTTGGTAATTGTTGAGACAACTATGAAGAAAGATAAGCCTTTGATGCTTGCTTACTCTTCTAAGTTTAAAGGCCTTAGGGATGCTAGAAAGGGAAGTAAAAATAAGAAAAGTTCTTTCTTTAAAAGAAAATAACCATTAAAGGTTTTGGGTAGAGTCAAGAACAAGAAAGAGGCCAAAAGCCAATGCAACTTGTTTCTACTATGGCGTAAAAGGCCATTGGAAGAGAAATTGCAAGGAGTATTTTGCAACCTTTGGGAAGGGTATGTACTTTGTTGAAGTGCATTTAACGACAAATTCTTCCTCATGGAACTGCATGTGGTTCTCACATTTATAATTTGTTATGTGGGATAGAAAGAAGAAGGAGTCTTAATGATGGTGATATGATCCTATACCTAGGTAATGGAGCAAAAGTTGCAGCCAAAGTTGAAGGCGTCATTAAGTTAGACTTGGGAAACTCTTTTATTATACTTGATCCTTACTTTCATGTACCGAATCTTGTTAAGAACATTATTTCTATTCCTATTTTAGATAATGAAGGGTTTGATTTTTCTATATCTAATTGGAATTTGTAAGCATTAAAAAATGGTTCTTTAATTGCACAAGGTACATTAAACAATGGATAATACATTTTGGATTATCAACCATCATTGACCAACAAAGTAAAAGAAAACTAGATATCAACGAAAATGCCATGTTGTGGCATGCAAGACTTGGACGTATTTCCAAAAGTAAAATAAACATGTTAGAAGCCCTCAAAGCACTAAATATTAGTGGCATAGAAGACTTTCCAACCTATGAATCTTGTTTAAAGGGAAAAATGACCAAGGCTCCTTTTGTAAGACAAATTGATCAAACCATAAATCTTTTAGATTTGATCTATACAAATGTTTGTGGACTACTAAGAGTTAGTGCGCAAGTTAGCTTTACATACTTCATCACCTTCACCGATGATCAAACTCGATTCGGATATGTGTAACTTATTAAGTACAAATTTGAAGCATTTGAAAAGTTCAAAGAGTGTAGGAATGAAGTAGAAAAGTAATTAGGACAAAGTATTAAAGCTCTTCAATTGGATTGAGGGGGAGAATAGTTAAGTACTGAATTCTTGGATTATCTAAAAGAGAATGGGATTCTCTGACAATAGATTCGACCCAAAATTCCTTAACACAATGGAGTAGCTGAAAGGAGAAATTGTACTTTGTTGGATATGGTATGTTTCATAATGAGCTTTAATAATGTGCCTTTATCCTTTTAGGGATTCATCTTAACAATAGTAATGAGGTTATTAAATGTAGTGCCTTAAAGGCGGTGTCCAAGATACTACATGAGATGTGGTATGGCAAAGTACCATTTTACTTTTATCTAAGTTTAGAGGTGTCCAACTTACGTTAAGCAATTAGTGGGTGACAAGTTGGATAATAGATCTACCTTGTACAAGTTTATGGGATACCCAAGAGAGTCTTTGGGTTATTATTTCTATGATCATTCAGAATAGAAGGTATCTGTTTCAAAGAATGCCACCTTTTTAGAAAAGAAATTTCTATTAGATAGAAATGGTGTTGTTGTAGAAATTGATGAAGTTCAAGATGATCAAAACATTCCACAAGCAACAGAAACAAGTGTACAACAAAAACTTATCACACAACCTCTGAAAAGGTTAGATCGAATCAAGAAACAACCGGAAAGGTTCAAATAGTTGGAAAACCACTTTCTAACATATTATGACTATGAGATATGACAAATAGATGTGAAAACCACTTTCCTCAATGTTAACATTGAAGAAAGAAATTTATATGGAGAAACCACAAGGTCTTACATCCAAAGGGAGTGAGCAAAAGGTTTGAAAACTCTGAAAATTCATTTATGGACTCAAGTAAGCATCCTAAACTTGGAACATACATTTTGATTAGAAAGTTAAACTATTTGGCTTTGTAAAAAATGTGTATGGACCTTATGTGTATGAAAGGCTAGTAGGAGGAATATATGGTTTATCGTGCTTTATGTTGATGAAATCCTTCTCATTGAGAATGAGATAAGCATATTAGATTGTACTAAAGCATGGTTATCAACTCAATTCTCTGTAAAGGATTTAGGTGAAGTATCTTATGTATTAGGAATATGTATCTATAAAGATAGATAGAAGTAGATATTGGGGTTATCCTAAACCTAGTACATTCACAAAATACTAAAATAGTTTAGTATGGAGGAATCCAAGAAGGGATATCTTTTTATGGGACAAGGTATTCATCTCTCTAAGTCTATGGCCCTGAGACTAAGGCGAAGAGATAAATGATTTCTCGGATACGTTATATGTCCACAATAGGGAGCATAATGTATGCAGCTCAATGTACAAGACTGGATGTGGCACATGCTCAAAGTGTTACGAGCAGCTTCAAATCCAAACCTAGTAAGAGTCACTAGATGGTCATAAAATGGTCCTTAAGTACTTGAGAAAGACTAAGGAATTATTTTTTTGTATACAATAATTGAGAATTGAAAATGAAAGCAAGTAAAGCACTAGAATCTATTATCAAAACTTAAAAAGCATGAAATCAACTAGTGCTTACAAGAATAACAAAGATCAAATCATACTAGGGATTCATATTTGGTGAGAGCATTACCTTGAAAAACAAAATCCAAGAAGAAACTTGTGAACTCTTCACAATTTTCAGAAACTGTCTGCAACTGGCGTAGCTGAAAGAGTGCAAAAATTGCCCAACCTAAACTCCTTAAACAATTCCAAGAAAATTACTGGAGCTTCTAAACACCTTTAATAACTCTTTATAAAAATTTTGGATCCAAAAAACCTTTTAGAACTCCCTAGAGAAAATTGCTAAATTGGACTCTGTGCAGGTAGATCTCCAAAATCAATGAAGTCAAGTGCCTTACCTCTATTGTTATGATCCACACACCAATTAGATCTTTCAAAATCTCTAGTCTATAATTTGGAGTGAGACAAGAGATAAAATAATGGTGGAGGCCGATTTTAGGCTGGAGGGAAGAAGAAGAGAGCAAAGCTTTTAACACATGAATGTAACGCTTGCAAAACGTTTTTGGAAGGAAATTGCAAAGAATCTAATTCTTCACAAATGGTGTGATGCCTTGGCCGATCCTCTCTCTATATCTATATATAGATGCTAAATAGTGTGAAGGTAAGGTGGCATCACACATTCCATGAGAAGGTGGGGGCAAGTGGGTTTGCCAAGGTGGCAAATTAAATTCAAATCTCATTTGAATTTCATGTGCATTTTAATTACATTAGAAATTTAATTCCAGATTAATTAAGATGCTAATTTAAATGAACTCTTTATTTTAATTTTTCCTCCAAAATTCATTCTTCCTATTAACTAAATTAAACTATTTAATTTAATTAATTATCTTTTGACTTAACTCTTTAAGGCAAACTAGCTTAACTCTTTAAGCTTATTTAGTTAACTTAACTCTTTAAGTTAACTAGACCAATTGATGGTCATGTTCGCACCAAAAAAATTAACTCCTCAAAATAATTAATTAATTTAACACTTAAATTTATCAAGCCAAAATAACCTTCAAAGTTGGCACCATAAAATTGGTCCATTAGGAGTTGATTTTCTAATACTTAGAAAATTTTTTCCATCAATTAAGAAGCTAATTGGATTTTGTCTGTGACTCAATAGGTTCTACCATTCATTGGAAAATGGCTCATTACTCTTTGTGACTTTTGAATATTTTATATTCATTTTAGTTTAAAACTCTTTTTAAAGTAATCGACTCAATTCAATTAATCTCATTAATTGAAGAGCACCCAATCTCCATGGTTGATGTCCAACCTCAAGCCCATGGAGTCCAACTAATTAGCCAAAATGAATATTCTAGAGAATCATCATCACTATATGGTACTCTAGAATATTCTAGAGTACCATGCAAATATGGTACTTCCATCTCCTATCTCTTAAAAGAGGCAAAGGTCAAGATATTTGTCGGCTCCCTAATAGCTTCGACACTATGTATTTATTCTCAATGTTTGATACCATTATGTGACCTCACCTTTGGAAAACTCTTTTTCCAAATTGTTGCACCAACTTGCACAAGAATTTTTTAGAATAGATCATTACAGAACATATAGAAGATATACTCGCCCTTCACAATAGTGAGGAGTCGGATTACATCTTAGATCGCATAAACCTCCTTGCCAAGTAGCTCATACCTAATCTCAACTTGAAAGACCCGCTAGGTGGTTAAGGAAGAGTCAAAGCATGGGGACCAAACATAATGTTACCATAGATCTTCAAGCCAAAGGATTAATAATATATACTAACACAAGAAAGAAAACTAGCTACTACTGACTTGCCACTATGGCTATCTAGTAGATTCTCTTGTGGGTCTTTAGTGCTTTGTTCTTTAATGAGCACCTACTAGCAAGTACCCATATCTCATTCAATTGCTCATGGAACAGAGCAATCTCCAACTCTTAGATTTATGCATCATTAGTGCAAGTTTACTTGGATCTTAGACGTCCTGTCTCATAAGATCCTATGACTTGGAAGATTTAAGATCACAACTATGTAAGACTTATTCTATGGTCGCCAAACTAAGTCCTACAATCATAAGTGATCTAGGACTTCTTCGAAATGCTAGTGAAGTGAAATAAAATATAAGACGAAGATGGCCACATAAAGAATATCATTCAATCAAGAATATTTTACAAGGAAATAGCTTTTACAAGACCAATCTCATTAGCTTGCAGGGCATTATTCCAACATCTCTCACTTTCCCTAAAGCCAATGCCCTATGGCTTTAAGACTTATCTTCATAAGATGTCCTTCAAATATCTTTTATGTTAGGGGTTTTATCAATGGATCTGCTATGTTCTCTTTTGAGGCAACTCTTTCCACTTAAATGTTGCCTCTATCAATGATCTCTCTAATCAAATGACATTACCTCAATATGTGCTTAGATCACTGATTATATTTTGGCTCTTTAGCTTGCGCTACCATCCCATTATTGTCATAAGAGACAACAACTAGCTAAGTAATGCTAGGCACTACATTCAACACTTGAATGAAGTTTTTCATCCAACTACCTTCCTTTACAGCTTTTGAAGTTGCAATATATTCTGCTTGGTATCTTGCTTGGAACTCTTCCAACTCACCATACCACTGTTGAGGCAAAATATAAATCTAGAAGTAGATTTGAGGTCATCTACATTAGATTCGAAACTAGAATTCAAAAGCCCCTTAGGTTTCCATTCCCTATTACTGTATACAAAAAACAAGTCCTTAGTCCTTCTCAAGTACTTAAGGATTGCTTTCACAGCCAATTAGTGACTCTCACCGAGATTGGATTGAAACCTACTCGTAACGCTTATTGAGCGTGTCACATCTTATCTTATACATTAAACTGTATATTTTATTCTTCAATGGCGGAGTTATAAGCTATATGAGACATTCTTTATTTCTCTTTCTTAGTCTTGGGGGCCATAGACTTTGAGAGATGAATACCATGTCCCATGGGAAAGAATCCTCTCTTAGATTGTTTTATACTAAATCTCTTTAGTATTTTTTCAATGTACAAAGTTTGGGAAAGCCCTAGCATTCTATTTGATCTATCTCTATATATACGTATTCCCAATACATTAGATGCTTATTCTAAATCCTTTATTGAGAATTTTATAGATAACCAAGTTTTTGTACACTCTAACATTTCTATCTCATTTCTAATGAGAATGATGTCATCGACATAAAGAATAATAATCTGTACTGAACTCCTACTAGCCTTTTTGTACACACATGGGTTATACACATTTCTGACAAAGCTAAACATTTTAATCATTTTGTCAAAATGTATGTTCCTACTTCGGAATGCTTGTTTGAGTCCATAAATGGGTCTCTAAAGTTTTTAAACCTTTTGCTTGATCCCTTTGTATGTAAAACCTTGTGATTGCTCTATGTAAATGTTTTCTTCATTATTGCTATTGAAGAAAGTAGTTTTTACATCTATTTACCATATCTTATAGTCATAATATATAGCTATGGCAAGTACAATCCGAATGGACTTAGGCATAGCGACCGGTGAAAAGGTTTCCTCAAAATTAATATCAGGTCTTTGAGTGTAACCTTTTGCCATTAGTCACAATTTAAAAGTCACTACTACTCCATCTATCCTAAGCTTTTGCTTATAGATCTACTTGCAACCAATGAAAACTATTCCCATTGGTGGATCTACTAAAGTTTATACTTTATTTGAATACATGGAGTCCATTTTGGATCTCATAGTTTCAAACCAACATCCCAAATTTATGTCTAACATAGCTTTCCCATAGGTCTTCGGATCATCATCCAGTTGTTCCATCTCATGAAGAAATTCGAACCTTTTAGGTTGCTTCTTGATATAATTTGACCTTTTTAGAGGTTGTGTATAAGGCTTTTGCAATTCATTTATTTTCAGCACTTGTGGGATTTCTTGAATGCCTTGAACTTCATCAAATTCAACGACAATGTCTTTTCTATCCAATAGAAATTTTTTTTCCAAAAAATGGGTGTTCCTTTAAACAAACACCTTTTGTTATGAGGGATCATAGATGTAATAATCCATAGACTCTTTTAGATATTCCACAAACTTGCATAAGATGTATCTAATATTTAATTTATCTCCCACTATACATCTCACGTAGGTAGGAGATCCCCAAACCTTTAGATAATGGTAAGAAAGGGCTTTACCACGCCATATCTCATATGGTGTTTTAGGTACTAACTTTGAAGGTACTATGTTTAGTAACTTCATCACCATGTCTTAAGGCGTATCCCTAAAAAGGATATGGGCACATCAAAAAGACTCATCATCGAATGTACCATGTCCAACAAAGTATGGTTTCTCCTCTTGGCTACTCCTTTATGTTAGGGTATGTTGGGTGGAGTCCATTGAGAAAACATCCCATTCTCTTTAAAATAGTCTAAGAATTCGGTACTTAAGTTATTCTCCCCCTCGATCTGATCGAAGGGCTTTAATACTAAGTACCTTTTGCTTTTCTACTGTACTCGTATACCTTTTGAACTTTTCAAAGGCTTCGGACTTATACTTCATAAGATACACATGTCCATATCAACTATAATCATCGGTAAAGGTAATGAATTAAGAATAGCCACCTCTCCTACTAACTCTTAGTGGGATCAAATCTAAAGGCTTTGTGGACTGCTTTATTTGTCTTGCAAAAGGAGCTTTGGTCATTTTTCCCTTTAAATAAGATTCACAAATAGGAAGGTCTTCAATGCCACAAACTTTTAGTACTTCGAGAGCTTCTAACTTGCTTATCCTATTTTTAGAGATATGTCCATGTCTTGCATGCCATAAAATGGCATTTTCTTGGATATTTTGCTTCCTTTTATTTGTATAAATGTGCATTAGAGGAATAGGAGAATCAAATATGTACAATTCATTAACTAATGTACCTTGAGCAATTAAAGAACTATTCTTTAATGTTTTCAATTTCCTATTTGACATTAAAAATCAAATCCTTCATAATCGAAAATGGGAATTGAAGTAATGTTCTTAACAAGGTTAGGTACATAGTAAATTGGATCAAAAACAGTACAAGAATTCCCTAAGTCCAACTTGATTACACCTTGGATCTTAGATGCAACTCTTACTCTATTTCCAAGGTGGAGGATCAAATCCACTTCATGTAGACTTCTCTTTTTTTCCATCCCCTATAATGAATTACAAAAGTGACAACCACATGCGGTATCAAATACCCATGAGGAAGAATTAGTTGTCAAATGTACCTGAAAGAAATACATAACCTTCTCAAAGGTCGCAAGGTAAGCTTTACAACTCATCTAATGACCCTTTTCACCATAATAGAAATAATTTGCAATGATCTTAGCCTTCTTCTTGACCCTCTTAAAAATTTCTCAGGTTGCTTCCCTTTTGAGAAAGAACTTTTCTTTCTCTTACTTTCCTTTCTTGGGCCCTTAGAACCTTTCGACTTGGAGAAAGATGATATCATAAAAGGTTTTTCCTTTCTCATTGTCGCCTCAACAATCATAAGGACATTCACCACTTTGTTAATCATCACTATTTACTTGGACATATTAAAGTTCACAAGGAATTGGTCGAACAATAGTGTCAACAATTGGAGGATCAAATCCACGTAAAAGTCACTATTTTTATTCACGTCAAGTTGTCTAAGCTTTTTGATAAGTCTTATCATCTTAAGCCAGTGATCATTGGCATTTGCCCCATCAATCATCCTTGTCTTAAAGGGCTCTTTAGATGAAGCGAACCTTTCAAGTTTTGTTTGAACACCATACAACTCTTGTAGGTGTGTGTAGATCTCACAAGAATATTTCATGTGCTCACGAGGCTTTTAGAGCTCATCAGTCATGGATGCTAACATGAGGCATCTAACTTGTAGATCATCATCTACAAATTTTGTGAACACTTCATGAACCTCATCAGTTGCGTCATCACCCAATGTGTCTGGTGGACTTTGATCAAGAACATATGTCCTCTTATTCGAGTCAAGAATTATCTTAAGGTTTTTTAACCAATCTTGGAAGTTAGGCCCAATGAGTTTATTGGTTTCCAAATGCTTGTCAGTGGATTTTTAGCCTTTTTTTTCTTGAAGATTTTAAAAATCTACAAGATGAAAAAAAAAAAAGAATAAACATATGATTGAATTTGACATTAAAAATATATTTATGGTCTTTCAAGCATGTTTTTCTCCCATTATTTTATCAAATCCTTCACCCTAAAGAACAATTTGGAAAATCATATTTCTTAGTGAGAATCAAGCCCTAATGACTTGCAAGTAGACCCCCGTTTACAAGTGCTATCCCCAAGTAATCAAAGGGTAGGAAACTTTTGTTAATTGCATCTCATGCAACTCTTAACATATTTTGCCTCACGTTTCATATAGACTAATGTTTGCGTTTCCATCTATACTAATAAGTGTTAAGTCCAACCTACCAATCCTCTTTGTCTTAAGACAACCTCACAACATCCCCTATTTATGAGTGCCAATGCATAGGGGTTCTTAAGTTAAAGATACATCTCATGCTAAGTCTATGCTTATAGCTTTTCTTCTAAGTGTGAACCTCATTTACGAGTGCCATAACATAAATTTGGTAGCATTGTCATAACATACACTATTGGTAGAAGGCTTAGATTTATTAAAACTCTTTTAATTTGTATCCTTTGAGACTTAATATTTGAAAAACACTTAGACATTCTAAGTTGAGGGTTTTTGCTTGCAAAGATCTAGTCACTTTTTTTTTCTTATTTAAGTTTTCTATATCCTAATCATGCATCTCATATATTAATAGGATATGAAAAACGTAAATAAGTATATGTGCCTAGCATGCTTTTAGGGTGGGATGACCATGAGCCTGATCAAGTGATACACTTATAGCCATAGGTGCATCACTTGATTGATTTTAAATGGGTTGATTAAAGTAAACCATTTCATGAGTGTATCCTATACATTCATAGGTCTTCAAGCCTCATTGGAACCTCGTTGTTCATTATAACTTTTACAAAAGAAAAAAAATCTCATTCCTAGTGATTCTACTTTCATAACTTTTACAAGATAGAACAAGAGGCATGCAAGCCTTATTTAATACAACCCATTTCAACAACTTGATATAAACAAAATCATTATTAAAGGCTCATGATTATTCCCATTTATTCATCATTCATTCAAAAACTTGATTAAAGCTAGAATCATATTCTCAAAAATCTTCAATAAAACTCTAATCTCATTAGATTAAAAAATGACCAAAACTCTTTTCATCAATCATCAACATGCTATATCAACATATTACATCAATTAGTGCCAACTCAGCATTCAACATTAATCACTATGAATTAAAACATACTAACTACATGAAGTAATACTTAAATCATACAATAACATGCTTCAATTCATCAATAAAGGAGCCACACATAACATCAACTAAATACTCTAATCTATCAATTGAATCAAGAATTTGGTGATGTAGATTAGTCCATCACATGAATCAATCAACCAAGGAAAATCCAAATCCAAGCATGATTTAGGCCCTGATACCACTTGAAAACAAGTAAAGCACTAGGATTCAATTATCAAAACTTCAAAAGCATGAAATTAATTAGTGTTTACAAGCATAACAAGGATCTAATAGGGATTCAGATTTGGTAACAGCATTACCATGAAAAGTAAAATCTAAGTAGAAATTTGTGAACTCTTTACAATCCTAGAAACTATCTACAACTAGCGCAGCTAGAAAAGTGCAAAATTGCTAAACCAAAAATCCTCCAAAAATTTTGAGAAAATTACTAGAGCTTCTCAACACCTTGAAGAACTCTATGGAAAAATTTTAGATCAAAAAATTGAAAGCAAGATAGGCACTAGGATCTATAATCAAAACTTCAAAACATAAAATAACTAGTGCTTACAAGTATCCCAAGGATCTAATCATGCCTTGGATTTAGATTTAGATAGAGGATTACCTTGATAAGAAAATCCAAGATGAAATAATTAAACACTTCACTAGTTCTGGAATTTGCCTACTCGCGACATAGTGAAAGGATTGAAACGATTGCCCTACAAAATCGCTTCTAAAAATTTTGGAAAAATTATTGGATATATCCAACACATTAGAGAATCTCCAATAAAAAATTCAGATTGATTGACCATCTAAATCATCCTATAGAAAATAGCAAATTCATACCTTGCGCAGAGAGCTCTCCAAAAATAGAGCATGGCATATGTCTTGCCTCTATTGAAATAGTCCACACACCAATGAGACTTCCTAGATCTTCAGTATTTTTGTTGGAATAAGACCAGAGATCTGGTGATGATGGAGATTGAATCTGGGGTAGGAAGATGAAGAAAAAAGCTTAGCTTTGAACACATGAAATGCTAGCATGCAAATGATTTGGAGGGAAATTAAAAATCTAATTCTTCACATCATTTTTCATATGCACGACCTCCTCTCTCTCTATATATATATAGAGGCTGAAAATGTGTGATGCCAAGTTGGCATCACATAATGCATGAGGAGGGGTGGCCAAGTGGGGTTGCTTTAGTGGCAAAATTTATATCCAAATCTCATTTGAATTTAATTTACATCTTATATACATTTGGAATCTCATTTCAAATTAATTAAGATGCCATCTCAAATCTCATTTGAGTATTTTCTCCAAAATTCATTCTCCCTTAATTAATCAAATTAAAATCTTTAATTTAATTAATTTTTCTTTGACTAAACTCTTTAAGTCAAACTAGCTTAACTCTTTAAGCTAAATTCATTAACTTAACTCTTTAAGTTAACATGACCAATTGAAGGTCATGTTGGTACCAAATAATTAACTCCTTAATTATTGATCTAATTTAACTCTTAAATTAGTCGATTAATTTAACACTTAAATCAATCAAGCTAAAATTGACCTATAAAGTTGGCTCTAAAAATGGTCCATTGGAAACACCATTTTCTAACACCTTAGAAAATTCTCTTCATTAATTAAGAAGCTAATTGGATTTTGTGTGTGATCTAATAGGTTCTATCATTCATTGGACATGGGCTCACAATGCCTTGTGACTTTTGAATATCTCATATTCATTCTAGTTTAAAATATCATTTAAATTAGTCAACTCAATTCAATTAATCTCATTAATTGAAGGGTACCGAATTTCCATAGTTGATGTCTAATCTCAAGCCCATGGAGCATAACTAATTGACTGAAATGAATATTCTAGAGAACCATCATTGCTCTATGTGTGCCATGTGAATACGTTCCTTTCATCTCTTATCTTCTAAAAGAGGCTTAGAGCAAGATATTTGTTAGCTTCCCATTAGTCTCTATTCTCAATGTTTGATCCTAGTTGTGTGACCTCAACTTTGGAAAACTACTTTTTCAAATTTTCACACCACCTTATGCAAAGATTTCTTAGATTCAATCACCATAGAACATATAGGAGATGTACTTGCCTTTCACAACAGTGAGGAGTCGGATTCCGTCTTGGATCTCACAAACTTCTATGCTAAGTAGCTCATAACTAATCTCAACCCAAAAGACCCACTAGGTGGTCAAGGATGAGTTAAAACATGAGGATTGAATACAAGGTTACCATGGATCCTTTAGTCAAAGGACAAATAATAAACACTAGCGTAAGCAAAAACACTAGCTACTACCGACTTGTCACTTTAGCTATCTAGTGAATTCTTTAGTGGGTCTTCAGTGCCTTATTCTCTAACAAGTACCTACTAACATGCACCCGTATCTCATACAGTTGCTCATGGAATAAAATAATCTCCAACCCTTGGATTTATGCATTGTTAGTGTAAGTCTATCCAAATCTTTGATGCCCTATCTCATAAGATCTTATGACTTGGAAATTTTAAGATCATGATCGTGTGAGACTTATTCCATGGTCACCAAACCAAATCTTACTGTGATAAGTAATCTAAGGGCTTCATCCAAATACTAGTGAAGTGACACAAAGCACAAGATGAAGATTGACATATAAAGAATATCATTCAATCAATATTGTACCAAGAGTGAAATAGTTTACAAGGCCAATCGCTTTGGCTTGTAGGGTATTATTCGAACAAAAACCATTGGGAACTCCCTTAAAAAAAAGGCCAAATCGAACTATGTGAAGGTGGATCTCCAAAATTAAGCAAGTCAAGTGCATTACCTCTATTGTTATGATCCACACACCAATTAGATCTTCCAAAATCTCTAGTTTATAAGTTAGAGTAAAACCAAAGTTACAATAATGGCAGAGGTTGATTTTAGGTTGGAAGGAAGAAGAAGAGAACAAAGTTTTCAACACATGAATGCAATGCTCGCAAAAGGTTTTGAGAGGAGAATTGCAAAGAATCTAATTCTTCACAAATGGTGTGATGCCTTAACTGATCCTCTCTCTATATCATATATAGACACTGAATAGTGTGATGTTAAGGTGGCATCACACATTCCATGAGGGGAAGGGGTGGCCAAGTGGGGTTGCCAAGTTGGCAAATTAAATTTAAATCTTATTTGAATTTCATGTGCATTTTAAATATATTTGAAATCTAATTCCAAATTAATTAAGATGCTAATTCAAATAAACCCTTCAGTAGAATTTTCCCTCTAAAATTCATTCTTCCCATTAATTAAATTAAACTCTTTAATTTAATTAATTGTCCTTTGATTTAACTCTTTAAGCTTATTTTGTCAACTTAGCTCTGTAAGTTAATTTGACCAATTGATAGTCTTGTTGGCACCAAATAATTAACTCCTTAATTATTGGTCTAATTTAACTCCATAAATTAATTTATTAATTTAACACTTAAATTAATTAAGCCAAAAATGACCTTCAAAGTTGGCACCATAAAATAAGTCCATTAGGAGTTGATTTTTTAACATGTAGAAAATTTTCTCCATTAGTTAGAAAACTAATTGGATTTTATGTGTGACCCAATAAGCTCAATCATTTATTGGACATGGGCTCACAACTCCTTGTGACTTTTGAATAACTTATATCATTTTAGTTGAAAACTCCATTTAAACTAATCGACCTAATTTAATTAATCTCATTAATTGAAGAGTACCCAATCTCTATGGTTGATGTCCAACCTCAAGCCCATGGAGCCTAACTAATTAGCCAAAATGAATATTCTAGAGAACCATCATCACTCTATGCATACCTTGCAAATAAGGTCCTTTCATCTCTTATCTCCCGAAAGAGGCCTAGGGCAAGAATTTTGTCAGCTCTCTAATAAGCTCAATACTATGTTTTTATTCTCAATACTTTATCCCATCGTGTGACCTTACCTTTGGAAAACTTCTTTTCTAAATTGTTACACTACTTTGTGCAAGGATTTCTAGGAATCAATGATTATAGAATATGTAAGAGATTCACTTGGCCCTCACAACAGTAAAGAGTTACATTTCTTCTTGGATCTCACAAACCTTTATGCCAAGTAGCTCATACCCAATATCAACATAATAGACCCGCTAGGTGGTGAAGGAAGAGTCAAATAATAAGGATCAATCACAAAATTACCATGGATCCTTGCTTAAAAGACTAATAATATGCACTAGCATAAGTAGGAGAACTAGCCACTACCGATTTGCCACTATAGCTATCTAGTAGATTCTCTAATAGGTCTTCAATATCTTGTTCTCTAACAAGCACCCACTAAAATGTACTTGTATCTCTTATAGTTGCTCATGAAATGAAGCAATCTCTACCTCTTAGAGTTATGTATCATTAGTACAAGTCTATTCGAATCTTAGAAGCTTAGTCTTATAAGATCCTATAACTTGAAAAATTTAAGATCATGACCATATAAAATTTATTCCATGGTCACCAAACTAAGTCTCGCATTCACAGGTAATCCAAGAGCTTTATCTAAATACCAGTGAAGTGAAATCAAGCACAAGTTAAAGATGACTATATAAAGAATATCATTCAATCAAGATTGTTTTACAAGACAATAGGTTTTACAAGGTTATTATCATTAGCTTGTACGGTACTATTCAACAAAAACTCGAGGGGTTTTTAGATTTAGGTTTCTAATCCAAAGTAGATGACCTAAAATCTACTTCTAGATTTATATTTTACCTTAATAGTGGTGTGGTGATTTGGAAAAGTTTCAAACTAGACATTACAGCCAATTCCATTACTAAGGTAAAATAATTTTTGGTTTTTGAAATTGCAAAGGGAGGTGTTTGGATAGAAACTTCATCCAAGAGTTTGATGTAGTACCTAGCATACCTAATTCCATTATTTTCTTTGGAAAATAGCTCAGTACTTGAGCTATGATCTCATCAGTGATCTAAACACACTAAATTGATATCATTTGATATGAGAAATCAATTGATAAAGGTGACAACTGAGTGGATAAAGTTGCCTCAAAGGAGAATATAGCCGAACTAATATCACAACCCCTATCGCAAAAGGTCTTTAAAGAACATGGTTATCAAGACTATGGGGAATTGGATTGTTGGAATAGTGCCCCACAAGCCAATAAGATTAGTATGTAAACTATTTCACTTGTGATACAATCTTAATTGAATGATGCTCTCATAAATGACCATCTTTATCATATGTTTGTAATACTTTTCTGGCATGTGGTTGAAGCTCTTAGATCACACAAGACTATGGGACTTCATCACACACTAGTGGTGATCATGGAATAAGTCTTACATAGTCATGATCTTAAATATCCCAAGTTATAAAATCTTATGAGACATGGCATCTAAGATTCAAATAGACTTGCACTAATGATGCATAATTCAAGGGTTAGATGTTGCTTCATTCCATAAGCAAACCGTATGATATATGAGTGTATGTTAGAGAACAAGGCAGTGGAGACCCGCCTAGAGAATCTACTAGATAGCTGTTGTAGAAAGTTGGTAGTGGGTAGTTCTTTAGCTTGCGCTAGTGTATATAATTAGTCCTTTTACTTGAGGATGCATTGTAACCTATGTTTAGGTCCTTAAGCTTTGACACCACTTTGGCCACTTAGTGAGCATTTCGATGGTGATTGGGCACGAACTACTTAGAAATAGAGATTTATGAGATCTAATATGGGATCCAACTCTTTATCTTTATGAAAGATGAGTGCATCTCTTATGTGTTCTATGATGATCAATTCTAAGGAGACCTTGGCCAAGGTAGCATGATAATTTGGAAGAGGGGTTTCCAAAGATGAGGTCACAAGTCAAAATTGGACATTAAGAATAGATGGATAGTATTAAGGCTATTAGGGAATGGACAAATATGTTGCCCTACGCTACTTTCATAGAGATAGGAGACAGAAGGACCATATTGCATGGTGCACATAATGCTAGAATAGTTCACCAAAAGCATCATTTGGCCAATTGTTGTAATCCATAGGCTTGAGGTTGGACATCGACCATGGAGATTAAGTACACTTCAATTAATAGAGATTAATTGAATTGACTCAGTTAGTTTAAAGAAGTTTAAACTAATGTGAATATATGATATTCTATAGTCATATAGGTTCTGAGCCCATGTCCATTGAGCAATAGAACCTAATAGTTCACATACAAAAGCCAATCGACAATCCTAAATATTGAGGGGAATCTTCAAAGTGTTAGAAGTATTCCATGGTGGCCGAAAATTGAGGGAATTAGTTGACACAATTTTTAGTCATCTTAGCTTGATCAATTTAATTGTTAAATTGATTTAATTAATTTAAGGAGTTAAATTAAGATCAATTAAATTCAATGTTCATTTAATTTATGCCATATGACAATCAATTAGTTAAGTTAACTTAAAGCGTTAAGTTAACAAAATCTAGAATAAAGAGTTAATCTAGTTGACTTAAAGGTTAAGTCAAAGTTTAATTAAACTAAAGTGTTTAGTCAAATTAATTAAAATGAAGAATTGATTTTGGAGAGAGAATTCAAATTAAATATTCATTTGGAGCTGAATTAGAATTTAATTAAGTAAACATTTCATGAGATGAAATATAGATTCCAAATTAAATTTAAATACAAATTAACATGCAACTTGTAAGATGCTTGCAAGTTGGCATGCTTAGGCGGCATCCCTACCTTGAGGAGGGTGTTATTCCCCTTTGCATCACACCATCTCCACTCTATATAGATATGGAGAGGGGGCGGCCAACACTAGGATCATTCACATATTTTGTGCATCTAAAAGCTAGATCGAAATTTCCCTCCAAAAGTGATTCTCTTATGTGTTGAAGCTTCACTCTCTTCTGCACCTCCCTCATTTGGCATCCTACAAGCTCTCTTTATCCTTAATTTTTCCATCTAAATTAAGGAGAAAAAGAATGTCCATTAGTGTGTACTTTGGCGTTAGAGACAAGATGAATTTCAGATTACTTGCTTTGGTGATCCTTTGTTCTAGTAGAGAATTTTTGGATTCTATTTGAGGTCTTGCTTAATGATTTTGGAGATGAAATTTTAATTGGATATTCTCCATTGAGTTAGAGAAATTTAGTCCAGAATTAGCTTGAATCTAAGGTGATTTGCCTGATCAAAATTTGATCACATCTTGCTTCACCAGAAATAGTCCCAAAAGGTTTAGATTTCTTCATGAGATAGGCTAAATGGATAATGATCTGAAAACCTATGAGGAAGCTATGTTGGACATAGACTCAAGATGTTAGCTTGATGCCATAAGATCCAAAATAGACTCTATGTACTCCAATGAAGTATAGACTTTGGGAGATCCACCTAAGGGAATAGTTTCCATTAGTTATAAGTGGATCTAAAAGTGAAAGCTGGGAGTTGACGGAGAGGTAGTAACCTTTAAGGCACGACCCATAGCAAAAGGTTATCCTCAGAGACTCAATGTCAATTTTGAGGAAACCTTTTCACCAGTTGCAATACCTAAGTCCATTCAAATTTTACTTGCTATAGCCACATATTATGACTATAAGATATGGTAAATGAATGTAAAAACTGCTTTCCTCAATGTAGACATTGAAGAAAAAAATACATAGAGCAACCATAAGGTTTAACATCTAAGAGGAATGAACAAAACGTTAGCAAACTCTAGAGATCTATTTATGGACGCAAACAAGCATCCT
Organism: Jacaranda copaia; assembly: GCA_014898725.1. NCBI lineage: Eukaryota > Viridiplantae > Streptophyta > Magnoliopsida > Lamiales > Bignoniaceae > Jacaranda > Jacaranda copaia. The sequence goes on from JACGDI010004412.1 coordinate 381,045, forward strand.
GAAGTTGGAACATATGTTTTGACAAGATAGTCAAATCATTTGGTTTTGCAAAAAATGTGTATGAACCATGTGTGTACAAGAAGGCAAGTGGGAGTAATGTATAATTTGTTACACTTTATGTCGATAACATCCTTCTCATTGGGAACAGGGTAGGATTTTAAAGTGTACTAAAGTATGGTTATCTATTTAATTCTTTATGAAGGATTTGGGGGAAGTATCCTATATATTCAAAAAATGTATCTATAGAGATAGATCGAAGATGATGCTAAGGCTTTCTCAAACCCTGTATATTGATAAGATGCTAAAAATGTTTAGTATGAAAAAATTAAAGAGAGGATTCTTTCCCATGGGACATGGTGTTGGAATAGTGCCCTAAGCCAATGAGATTAGCCTTATACAAATTATTGTCTTGTAAAGCAATCATAATTGAATGATATTTTCTATATGGCCACCTTCATCTTATGCTTTATTATATTTCACTTGTATTTGGATGAAGCCCTTAGATCACCTAAGATTGCGGGACTTGGTTTGGTGACCATGAAATAAGTCTCACATGATTGTGGTCTTAAAACTTCCAAGTCATAGGATCTTATGAGATGGGGCATCTAAGATCTGGATAGACTCGCACTAATGATACATAAATCTAAAATTTGGAGATTGCTTCATTCCATAAGCAACTATATGAGATACAAGTAGAGAACAACGCACTGAAGACTCTCATTTGAATTTCTTGTGCATTTTAATTGCATTTGAAATTCAATTTCAAATTAATTAAGATGCTAATTCAAATGTACTCCTCATTTGAATTTTCCCTCAAAAATTTGTTAGTCCCATTAATTAAATTGAACCCTTCATTTTAATTAACTATCCTTTAACTTAACTCTTTAAGTCAAACGAGCCTAACTTTGAAGATCAATTTGTTAACTTAACTCTTTAGGCTAACTTGACTAGTTGATGGTCATGTTGGCACCAAATAGATAACTCCTTAATTATTGGTCAAATTTAATTCCTTTAATTAATTGATTAATTGAACACTTAAATTAATCAATCCGAAAACGACCTTCAAAATTTTTACCATAAAATTAGTCCATTAGGAGTTAGTTTTCTAACACTTAGAAAAATTTTCAATTAATTAGGAAGCTAATTAGTTTTTTTGTGTGATCCAATTGGTTCTACCATTCATTGGACATGGGCTCACAACTCCTTATGACTTTTAAATATCTTATATTCTTTTTAGTTTAAAACTCCTTTCAAACTAATCGATTCAATTCAATTAATCTCATTAATTAAAGAGTACCTAGTCTCTATGGTCGATGTCCAACCTCAAGTCTATGGAGCCCAACTAATGGGCCAAAATCAGTATTCTTAAAAACCATCATCGCTCTATGGGTACCATGCAAATATGATCATTCTGTCTCCTATCTCTCGAAAAAGGCTTAGGGCAATATAGTTGTTAGATCCTAAATTGCCTTGATACTATGTCTCTATTCTTAATTCGATCTCTTTGTGTGATCTCACCTTTGGAAAACTCTTTTTCCAAATTATTGTGCCACCTTGCACAAGGATTTCTAGGAATCCATCATTATAAAATATATAGCAGATGCACTCACCCTTCACAACATTAAGGAGTTAGATTCAGTCTTGGATCTCACAAACCTTTATGCTAAGTAGTTCATACCTAATCTTAATCCAAAAAACCCATTACATGGTTAAGGAAGAGTCAAAGCGTGAGGACCAAGCATAAGGTTGCCATAGATCCTTAGGTCAATAGACTAATAATATGCACTAGCATAAGTAGGAGAACTAGTTACTATCGACTTGCCATTATAGCTATCTAGTAGACTTTTCAGTGAATCTTCATTGCCTTGTTCTCTAACAAATACCCACTAACACGAACCCATATCTCATATACTTGCTCATGGAATGGAGTAATATCCAACTCTTAGATTTATATATTATTAGTGCAAATCTATTCAGAATTTTAGATACCCCGTCCCTTAAAATGCTATAACTTAGAAGGTTTAATATCAAGACTGCGTGAGACTTATTCCATCATCACCAAACCAAGTTCCATAGTCATAGGTGATCTAAGGGCTTCATCTAAATACTAGTGAAGTGAAATAAAATAGAAGATGAAGATAGTCATATAAAGAATATCATTCAATCATGATTATACCACGAGTGAGATAGTTTACATGGCCAATTTCATTAGCTTGCCAGGCACTATTCCAATAATCTCCCACCTTCCCTAAAGCCAATGCCTTGTGGCCTTGAGACCCATCTTCATATGATGTCCTTCAAAGACTGTTAGCATTTAGGGGTTTAGACAGTGGTTCTACTATGTTCTCTTCTGAGGTAACTTTATCCACTCAATTGTGACTTTTATTAATTGATACTGTATATCAAATTATAACACATTTATTGTATATAGATCATGATGAGATCTTAGTTCAAGTCCTAAATTATCTTCCAAAGACAATTGTAAGCTTATTTATGCTAGGCATTACATCTAACTCTCGGATGAAGTTTTTATCCGAACACTTTTCTTTGTGGTTTCCAAAACCACAATGTATTTCACCTTAGTGGTTATCTAAGCTGTGGTATCTTGTTGGAACTCTTCCAATTCATCATGCCGCCATCAAGGTAAAATATGTATCCAAAAGTGGATATTCAGTTATCTACATTAAATTGGAAACTCAAATCCAAAAACTCCACGGGTTTCCATTCTTCATCGCTATATACCAAAAATAAGTCATAGCCCTTATCAAGGATTGTTTTAATGGTCTTCCAATGACATTCACTAGGATCATATTGGAACCTACTTGTAATGCTTAATGAGTGTGTCACATCTAGTTTTGTACATTGAATGACATACAATTGTGCTCTATATAGTGAATACATAAGGTATGTGAGACATTCTGTATCTCTCATCATCTGTCTAAGGGGTTATAGAGTTGGGGAGACAAAGATTATGTTCTAAAAGGAGGAATCCTCTCTTGGAATCTTCCAAACTAAACCTCTTTAGTATTTTGTCAATGTATGAGGTTTGGGAAAGCCCCAGCATCATCTCTAATCTATCTCATATATATGTATTCCTAATACACAGAATATTTTTCCCAAATTCTTCATGCAGAATTATGTAGATAACCATACTTTAGTATACTCTAGTATTTTTTTCCCATTCTCAATGAGAAAAATGTCATTGATATAAATCACAATAAACTGTGTACTACTCCTACTACCCTTCTAGCACACACAAGGTCCATACACCTTTTTGACAAAGCTAAACAATTTGACTATCTTATCAAAAATGTATATTCCAAGTTTAAGATGCCAATTTGAGTCGATAAATAGATTCTTGGAGTTTGCAAACCATTTTCTCTCTCTCTTTGGTTGTTAAACTTTGTGGTTGTTCCATATGATTTTATTCTTCAATGTTTCCATTAAGAAAAGTGGTTTTTACATCCATATGCCATATCTCATAGTCATAATATATGAATATGACAAGTAAAATTTGAATAGACTTAGGCATCGTAAACAGTGCAAAGGTTTCCTTAAAATCGATACTGAAACATTAAGTATAACCTTTTGTCACTAGTCGTGCCTTAAAAGTTACTACTTCTTCATCTATTCCAAACTTTTGCTTGTAGATCCATTTTCAACCAATGGAAACTATTCTTTCCAATAGATTTACCAAAGTTTATACTTTGTTGGAGTATGTGAAGTCTATTTTGGATATTTTGATATCTAGCCAATTTCTTGACTCTATGTCTAATATAGCTTCCTCTTAGGTTTTTCGATCATTATCTGATTGGCTCATCTCATGAAGAAATTTGAACTTTTTAGTTTATTTCTTGATTGAGTTTGATCTTTTCAGAGGTTGTGAGGCTCTTTTACTTTTCTACTTTATTTCTATACTCTTTGAACTTTTCAAAAGCCTTGAACTTGTACTTCATAAGATACACATATCTGTACCGACTATAATCATCGGTGAAGGTGATGAAGTAAGAATAGCCACCTCTCCTACTAACGCTTAGTAGACCATAAGCATTCATATGGATCAAATCCAAAGGTTTTGTGGAGTGCTCCATTTGTCCTACAGAGGGAGCCATGATCAATTTTCCCTTCAAACTAATTCACAAGTAGGAAGGTCCTCAACACCACCAACATTTAGTCTTTTGAGAGCTTGTAATTTGTTTATCCTATTTTTGGAGAAATGACCAAGTCTTATATGCCATAAAATGGCATATTCTTGGATATCTAATTTTCTTTCTTAGTTGAAAGTGCATTAGTGATGGTTAAGAATCCAATATGTACAATCCTTTGTTAAGTGTACCATGAGCAATTAAAGAACTCATTCTTTAGCGCCTTTAATCTACCATTTGATTTAGAATGATCAAATCCTTTTTTATCTAAAATGGGGATAGAAATATTTTTCTCAACAATATATGGTACATGTTAACAAAGGTTCAATACAAACATGGAATGCTTTAAGTTTAACGTATTATACGCCTTTGGCTTAGGTCACAACTTTTGCTCATTCACCAAGGCATAGGATCGCATCCCCGTCATTTAGTTTTATTCTTCTTTCTATTCTTTGTAACAACTTACAAAGATAAAAACTACACGTGTTATCATATATCAATGAGGAAGAATATATCCTAAATGCACTTCAATAAAGTACAAAATGAAGGTAAGATAGGTACTAAGATCAAATATCAAAACTTTAAAACATGAAAGTAACTAATGCCTACAAGGTAATCAAGAATCTAATCATACCTAGGATTCATATTTAGACAGAGGATTACCTTGATGAGCAAATCCAAGGAGAATCATGTAAACACTTCACTATTTCTAGAATCTACTTGCTAGTAGTGCAGCAAGAAGATTGCAATGATCGCCATATCAAATCACCACCAAATATTATGTGAAAATAGATGGAGATATATAACACCTTGGATAAATTCCATTTAAAATTTGAGATTGATTAGCCTTCTAGAACCTCCTAGAGAAAATTGCAAAGTCGGATCTCGTGCAGATTAATCTCTAGAAATTGAGTAAGTCACATGCCCTGCCTCTATTGTAAAAGTCCACACACCAATAAAATCTTTCTAGATCTATAATCATTTAGTTGGAATAAGAGCACATATTTGGTGATGATGTAGGCCAAATTTAGGGTTGGAAGATGAAGAAAAAGCTCAGCCTTCAACACATGAAATGCTAGCTTGCAAATATTTTGGAGAAAAATGAAGAATCTAATTCTTCATACCATTTTGCTCATGGCTGGCCAGGTATCTATATCTATATATAGATGTGGAATATTGTGATGTCAAGGTGGCATCACACATTCCATGAGGGGGGCGGCCAATGGCGTGTGCTTAGGTGGCAAAATTGATTCCAAATTTCATTTGAATTTCATTTTCATCTTAATTACATTTGAAATCTCATTTCAAAGCAATTAAGATGCCATCTCAAATCTCATTTGAATTTTTCTTCCAAAATTCATTCTTCCTAATTAATCAAATTAAACTATTTAATTTAATTAATTATCCTTTGACTTAACTCTTTAAGTTAAATTAGCTTAACTCCTTAAGCTAAATTCATTAACTTAATTCTTTAAGTTAACCAATTGATGGCTATGTTGGCACCAAATAATTAACTCCTTAATTATTGGTCTAATCTAACTCTTAAATTAGTTGATTTATTTAGCACTTAAATCAATCAAGCCAAAATTGGCCGTCAAAATATAGCCCTAAAAATTGGTCTACTTGGAGACACCATTTTCTAACACCTTAAAATTTTCTCTCCATTAATTACAATGCTTATTGTATTTTGTGTGTGATCTAATAGGTTTTACCATTCATTAGACATGGGCTTACAACTTTTAGTGACTTTTGAATATCTTATATTTATTCTAGTTTAAAACTCCTTTTAAACTAGCTGCCTCAATTCAATTAATCTCATTAATTGAAGAGCACCTAATCTCCATGGTCAATGTCCAACCCCAAGCCCATAGAGCCCAACTAATTGGCCAAAATAAAATATTCTGGAGAACTATCATCACTCTACGCATGCTATGTAAATGCAGTCCTTCTGTCTTCTATATTCCAAAAGAGACTTGGGGGAAGATATTTATCGGCTCCCAAACAACCTCAATATTATGTCTCTAATATCAATGTTCGATCCTTATTGGGTGACCTCACCTTTAGAAAATTTCTTTTCCAAATTGTTACACCATCTTACACAAAGATTTCTAGAAATTGATTATCATAAAACACATAAGAGATATACTCACCCTTCATGATAGTGAGGAGTCGAATTCCTTCTTGGATCTCACAAACCTCCATGCCAAGTTGCTCATTCCTAATCTCAACCTAAAAAACTTGCTTGGTGGCCAAGAAAGATTCAAAATATGAGGACTGTGCATAAGGTTATTGTGGATTCTCAGGTCAAAGGACTAATAATATGCACTAGCATAATTAGGAGAACTAGCCACTATTGACTTGCCACTATAGCTATCTAGTAGATTCTCCGATGGGTTTTGAGTGTTTTGTTCTCTAATAAGTACCAACTAACATACACCCATATCTCATATAGTTGCTCATAGAATGGAGCAATCTCCAACCCTTGAATTTATGCATCGTTAGTGCAAGTCTATTTGGATCTTAGATGCCCTGTCTCATAAGATCCTATGACTTAGAAGATTTAACATCACGATTGTGTGAGATTTATTAAATGGTCACCAAACCAAGTCCCATAGTCATAGGTGATCTAAGGGCTTTATCCAAATGTTAGTGAAGTGAAATAAAACATAAGACAAAAATGACCATATAAAGAATATCATTCAATCAAGATTGTACCATGAGTGAAATAGTTTACAAGGCTAATCTCATTAGCTTGCAAGGCACTGTTCCAACACAAAACCCTTTCTAAGGGTTGCAAGGTATCCCTTACAAATAGTTTCCATTGGCCCATCTAGCCAAAGTAGAAAGAAATAATATCGATTATTTCCTCTATAATCTTCTTGATGCCTTTGGATGCCTTTAATGGTTGTTTTACCTTAGAGAAAGAACCTTTCTTACTTTTACCTCCCTTTCTAGCACCTCTAGGACCCACAAACTTGGAGGAGGAAATAAATGTCAAAGGTTTGTCTTTGTCATAGTTGTCTCTTTCTAGATCAACACTTTGATAAAAAAAACTTGGTAAGGATGTGAGGAACAAATTCTCATGGAGATCATTGTCCATCATTACATCCAAGTAGAAAAAAAAGGCTTATCTAAGCCCAATCTTCTTTAGATAGTAGTTGATGACATATGACCTCACATCCATCCAAGCTTGAAAAGTCTCCATTGACAACATGAACTTCTCATTCCTTATTTGCTTTACAACTTTTGTAAACTATAACCAAGGTACTATTCATGTATCCTTGAGAATATTTACGTTTGTAGATACTATCATGAGACTAAGGGATAAGACTTTGCTAAACCTAATTCCTGAACTTTTCACATGTCTCTTAATTTACTATAACCACAAGGGTTTAGGAGCACCATGATATAGGACATATATCTACTTTTAGGAATCTAGAATGATTTTCAAGTAAAGTTCATTTAGGAAATTTGGCCCAATTGGTTTATTGGTTTCCAATATATTGCTGAGTGGAATTTTTGCCATTTTTGAGATTTCACAAATCCTCAAAGGCAAAAAGAGAATATGCATGTGATTGAATTTAACATTGAAAACATGTTCATGGTCTTTCAAGCATGTTTTTCTCCCATTATTTTACCAAATCCTTCACCCCCAAGAAGAATTCAAGAATCATATTTCCTAGTGAGAATTAAGACCCCAATAACTAGTAAATATAGCCCCATTTATAAGTGCCATCCACGAGTAATCAAAGGGTAGGCAACTTTTGCCAATTGCATCTCATGCAACTTTTGATATATTTTACCTCATATTTCATATGGACCCACATTTATGTGTGCCATCTATACTAATAAATGTTAAGTCCAACCTACCAATCCTTCTTTGTCTCAAGACGGCCTCACAACATCCCCCATTTATAAGTGCCAATGCATAAGGGTTCTTAAGTCAAAGATATATCTTATGCTAAGTATATGCTCACAGTTTTCCTCCTAAGTGTGACCACTATTTCTCAGTGCCATCATACAAAATCAGTGGCATCATCATATCATACACTATTGATAGAAGGCTTGGACTAATTAAAACTCTTTTAATTAGTACCCATTCGGACTTAATATTTGAAAAACACTTAGACATTCTAAGTGGAGGGTTTTTGCTTGCAAAGATCTCATCATTTATGTCCTTTTACTTAGGTTCTCTATATTCTAATCATGCATCTCATACATTGGCAAGATATGGAAGGTGTAAATAAGTAAATACTCCTAGCATGCTTCTAGGTTGGGAAGATCATGAGTTTAACCAAGTGATGCATTTAGAGCCATAAGTGCATCAATCGGTTAATTTTAAGTGGGTTGATTAAGCTAAACTATTAGATAAATGTTTCCCATACATTCATGGGCCTTTAAGCCTCCTTGGATCCTTTTTGCTCCTTGCAACTTTTACAAGAGAAAGAAAACCTCACTTTTAACGATTCTACTCTCATAAATTTTACAAGATAGAACGAGAGGCATGCAAGCCCTATTTAATACAACCTATTTCAACAACTTGAAATAAATAAAATCAATGTTAAAAGCTCATGATCATCCCTATTCATTCATCATTCATTCAACAATTAAATGAATAATAAAAAAATCTAAAATTAACGATTAATTCCAACAATTAAATGCTTATATCATAAACAAATAATTGATCAAGCAAAACATTTATGCCACATGCTGGAGATTAACTTTGACAACTCTCAAGAAGTAATAAAAATTTTCAAACATTATTTTCAGGACTTGCACAACACTTGTGCATCCATAACACATGATTTAACATCATTTCTAGCTACTTAAAGGGCCAAAAAATTGGCTCAAAACTTTTCCAACCCTCAATTGGCCACTTTTGGCTGAGCTAGGCATGCCACTATGCAGTGGCTCTTGGCCACTACCTTAGTAGCTTGCTATTGCTGGCTGACAACCCCTATTTTAGGGTTAAAGGCTAGTCAAGTTGATTTTTAGCTTAACATTTGTGCACCAAAAATTTTAGAACACATTCTAAACATTAAATCACATACTATGGACCCATTTCCAAATCTAAAATTTATTTTAAAACTTAAAATTAAAGTGCTCAAACATGCTTAAAAAAAAATTCATGTTTAAGTGAGAATCAAATTCTCCAAAAATCTCCAACCAAACTCCAATCTAGTCGGATCCAAAAATAACCAAAACACTTTTGATTAATCATCAACATGCTGTTGGAATAGTAACTCACAAGCCAATTAGATTAGCTTTGGTAACTATTTCATTGTAAGATAATCTTGATTGAATGATATTCATATGGCATCTTCATCTTATGCCCTTTAATTTCTTCACTTGCATTTGGATGAAGCCCATGGATCATAAAAGACTATGGTACTTGGTCACACATAAGGTAGTGATCATGGAATAAGTTTTACATGATCGAGATATTAGATTTTCCAAGTCATAGGATCTTATGAGATAGGGCATCATGATCTAGATAGACTTGCACTAATGATGCATAAATTTAGGGATTGGATGTTGCTCTATTCCATGAGCATTCCCATATAAGATATGGATGCATGTTGGTAGGTGCTTGTTAGAGAACAAGGCACTAAAGACCTATTTAGAGAATCCAATAGATAGCCGAAGTAGCATGTCGCTAATGGTAAGTTCTTTTGCATATTATTAGTTCATTGACCTGAGGATCCATGGTAGCCTTGTATTTGGCCCTTATACTTTAACCTTTCCCTAGTTACTTAGCAGGCTACTTGGGTAGGGATTGGGCATGAGCTACTGGACATAGAGGTTTGTGAGATCCAAGAAGAAATTAGACTCCTCGTCTTTATGAAGGTTTAGTGCATCTCCTATGTGTTCTACAATGGTCGATTCTTAGAACTCCTTGTGCAAAGTGCTATGATAATTTGGAAAAGGAGTTTTCCAAAGGTGAGGTCACACAATGAAATTGAACATTAAGAATAGAAACATTATATTGATGCTATTGGGGAGTTGACTAATATCTTCCCTTAGACCTCTTTTGGGAGATAGAAGACAGAAGGACCGTATTTACATAGTACATAATACTAGAATAGTTCATCAATAGCACTGATTTCAGCTAATTAGTTGGGCTTTGTGGGCTTGAGATTGTACTCTTCAATTAATGAGATTAATTGAATTCAGTCGCTTAGTTTAAAGAAGTTTAAACTAAAGTGAATATTTAATATTCCAAAGTCACAAGGAGTTGTGATTCGATGTTCAATAAATGGTAGAATCTAATGGGTCATACACAAAAGCTAATAAATTGGTCTCTTGGAGAAAGGTGAATTTTTTAAGAGTTAGAAAATTCATGGCCGTTATTTCAAAGGAAGCAAAATTTTAGTCATTTTGACTTGATCAATTTAAATGTTAAATTGATCGAATTAATTTAAGAGTTAAATTAAGATCAATTAATTAACGTCACATGACTATCTATTGGTCAAAATTAATTTGAGGGTAGAGTTAATTTTGACTAACTTAAAACGTTAAGCGTTTTGATTTAAGAGTTAAGTCAAATGATTACTAATTAAATCAAAATATTTAATTTAATTAAGTTGGAGAGATAATTTTTGGGAGAATTATTAAATGAAGAGTTCATTTAATAAAAATTAGAATTTAATTATAAGATATTTCATTAGATGAAATTGGTGCTTTAATTAAATTCATTGATCACAAAGTTAGTGGCCACCTAAGCAAGGGACACTTGGCATCACTTCCTTGAAATAAGTGTGTGACCACTCTTATATATAGATATAGTGAGTGGCCGCTATATGATGCATGAGGTGAGCAATTTTTGTGTGATATTTTCCCAACAATTTTGTGCAGTGGGAATCTAAATTGTTAGTCTCCCATTACTCTTTCCTTCCCCCTTCGTTTTCCACCAAAATATTCTCAGCCTTTCTCCTCTCATTCTCTACAGATATTCCAGTCTTCCTATTGAGAATAAGCTACTAATTTGGTGTGTGGACATTTACATTAGAGGTAATCTAGTTTGGTTGCTTTTTGCTCTTGACTGGAGCTAATTCTGGCAGCTAGTTTCTGCCTCCGGTTGGAGTACCTATGGAGTTTTGATCAGCCTAAAAGTTGGACTTTATAATATTAGAAGGAATGAAGAGGTCCATATAAAATTTTAGCCCAAATTGAGAAGTCTATCCAGGGAGAAAATGGTGGTGATCTAGCTAAGCTGGTGAAGAGCCCATTTGACGGTAAGGAGGAGTTTGACTCTTAGTCTTTGAATTTTCTATTTTCACCTAGGTATTTTACCTTTCTAAATCTAAATTCTATTCATGTCTAGATCCTCATGGTGTTGTGTGGACTAGTTTATTCAGCCTTTTCGAAACTATTTTGACCCTAGTGCCATATAAACCTTCAAGTGGTGTTATAGTCATATTCATGCATGGATTTAGATTTTGCTTGGCTTGGATATTTTTTATTGTGAATAACTGATCAAAATCACCATGTACTTGATCCATATGATGGGTTGGAGTGCATGGATGATCTTGCTTGTGGTTCTTTGATTGATGGATTGAATCATGTTGTTGTATGCTTTAATTGTTAAATTATGTGATGGGCATGTTTTGATTCACTTTTCTTATGTTGAATTTTTGATTTGGCATTGGTGAATATTATATTCTGATATGGCATGTTATGAATGACCTTAAGTTGTTTTGGTTATTTTTGGGTCCAATAAGATTGGATATAATTGGAGATGTTTGAAGAATATGATTCTTGCTTAAACTTATTTTTCAAGCATCTTTGGGCACTTTATATTTCAATTTTAAAAGGTGTTTTAATCTAAAATCATCACCCATATTGTGTTTTTTGACATTTAGATGTTGTTCTAAAAACTTGGTGCACAAAAGTTGAACTAAAAATGGCTTGCTTCTCACTTGACCCCAAAATAGGGATGCTGCTGGCAGTTGGCAGCTCTTAGCAAGGCTGTGACTGTTTGGTTGCTACCCAACCTTGACCTTGCCACGGCCAGCAATGCCCTGCTTGATTTTGAGTGAATTTTGAGCTTTTTAGGTTCCTTTAGTGACCGAGGTGATGTTGAAATGCACATAATGTTTGCACAAATATTGTGCAAACTTTCAAAAAATATGTTGGACACATTTAATTGATTTAAAACTTGCTTAAGTTGATCTCCAAATATGGAAAAAATATGATGCATAAATGTTATGCATGTTTTTGCATGACCAATTATTTATTAATTTGATTAGAACTTAATTGTTGGAATTAAATGTCAATTCTTGGTTTATTTATCGTTCATTTAAATGTTGAATGAATGATAAATAAATGGGGATGATCATAAGCCTCTAATATTGATTTTATTTATTTCAATTGTTGAAATGGATTGTATTAAATAAGGCTTGCATGCCTTTTGTTTTAGCTTGTAAAAATTATGAGAGTAGAACCACTAAGAGTGAGAATTTCCATTTATGTAAATGTTGCATGAAGAAAAGAGTCCTATGGAGACTATTTGAAGACCCATGAATGCATATGATACTCTTATGGAATAGTTTAGTTTAATTTAAACCACTTAAAATCAACCCAAGTGATGCACCTATGGCTTTAATTGCATCACTTGGTTAGGCTTATTATCATCCCACCTAGGGGCATGCTAGGCTATGTACTTATTTACACTTTCCATATCTAATTAATGTATCTGATACATGATTAGGATATAAAGAACCTAAATAAGAAAATAAAATAATGAGATCTTTGCAAGCAAAAACCCCCACTTAGAATGTCTAAGTGTTTTCAAATATCAAGTCAAAATAGATATAATAAATTAAAAGAATTTTAATTAATCTAAGCCTTTCATCAATAGTTATGCCATGATGATGTAACTAATTTTGTGTGATGGCACTCGGTCATGGGGATCACACTTAGTAGGAAAGTTGAGAGCATGCACTTAACATAAGATGCACCTTTGACTTAAGAACCCTCATGCATTAGCACCCCATCATGGGAGATGTCATGAGGCCATCTTGAATCAAAGTATGATTGGTAGGTTGGACTTAGACACTTAGTAGTATAGATGGCACACTGTCACGTGGGTCTATATGAAAAGTGGGGCAAAATATATCAAGAGTTGCATGAGATACAATTAGCAAAAGTTGCTTACCCTTCGATTGCTAGTAGACAGCACTCGATCATGGGTGTCTACTTACAAGTCCTTAGGTTCCTAATTATCACTAGGAAATGAGATTTTTTGAATTCTTGTAAGTGGGTGAAGAATTTGATAAAATAGTGTGAGAAAAACATGTTTGAAAGACCATAAACAAGTTTCTAATATTAATTTTCAATCACATGCTTATACACTATTTTTGCCTTTTGTAGGATTTTGAAATCTCAAAAAACAAAATGGCTAAAAATCCACTCACAAGCACTTTGGAAACAAATAAACTCATCGAGCCAAATTTACAAGATTAGTTGAAAAACCTCAAAATAATTCTTGACTCTGAAAAGAGGACTTATGCTCTAAATTATAGTTCATCGGACACATTAGGTGATGACCCTTCGGATGAGATATGTGAAGTGTTCATTAAATTTGTAAATGATAATCTACAAGTGAGGTATCTCCTCATGGCATCCTTAACCAATGAGCTTCAAAAGACTCATGAGCATATAAGGCATGTAAGTGAGATCTATAAACACCTTCAAGAGTTGTATGGTGTGTAATGGAGATACAAAAGGTTCACATTATCTAAAGAGCTCTTTAGGTCAAGGATGATAAAAGGTATGACTATTCATGATCATAGGCTATAGATCATTGGACTCATCAAAAAGTTTGGGCAACTCGACATGATCATGGACAATGACCTCCATATGGATCATATCCTCCAATTCACTGGGAACTTTAACATGTCTAAGTAAGAGGTTATGATTAACAAATTGGTGAATATGCTTGTGACCATTGAGGCAACAATGAAATGGGAAAAGCCTCTGATGCTTGTTTCTTTGTCTAAGTCGAAAGGCCCAAAAGGCCTAAGAAAAGGTGGTAAGAGAAAGAAAAGTTCTTCCTGTAAGGGGAAGTAACCCTAGAAAAGTTTTGGGAGGGTCTAAAGGAAGACTAAAACTGATGTAAACTACTTCCACTATGGTGAAAAAGGGCATTGGAAGAGGAACTGCAAGGCCTATCTTCCAACCCTTGAGAAAGGTATATTTGTAATTGAAATGTACTGCATGACTTGTTCTTCCTTATGGGTATTTGATATTGCATGTAATTCTCACCTTTGTAATTCATTACAGGGGATGAAAAGAAGAAGGAGCCTATGTGAAGAGGATATCATTGTCCGCTTAGGAAATGCGGCAAGAGTTGCAGCTATGGTCCAAAGCATTATTAAGTTGAACTTTAAGAATTCTAGTGTTTTGCTTAATCCAGTTTATTATGTACCTAATCTTCTTAAGAGCATCATTTTAATTCCCATTCTTGAAAGTAAAGGTTTGATTTTCTATTTCAAATGGGATTTTGAAAGCAATAAAGAATGGTTCTTTGATTGCTAAATGTGCATTGATCAATTGGTTATATATGCTTGATTCTCAAACTTCACTAATGCATATTCAATCAAACAAAAAGAAATTGGATAACCAAGAAGATGCTATTCGTTGGCATGCCAGACTTGGGCATATCTCCAAAAATACGATGAACAAGATGGAAGCACTTAAAATGCTAAAATTAGTGGCATTGAAGAACTTCCTACTTGTAAATCTTATTTGAAGGGAAAACTGACCAAAGCTCCTTTTGCTGGACAAATGGAGTGCTCAACAAATCCTCTGAACTTGATCCATATAGATGTTTGTGGTCCACTAAGAGTTAGGGAGAGAGAAGGTTATTCTTACATTATCAGCTTCACCGATGATTATAGTCGATTCAGACATGTGTATATTATGAAGTACAAGTCTGAAGCCTTTGAAAAGTTCAAAGAGCACAACAATGAAGTAGAAAAACAAAAGGGACTTAGAATTAAAACCCTTTGATTGGATCGAGAGAGTGAATACTTTAGTACCAAATTCCTGAATCATCTAAAGGAGAATGGGATTCTTTTTTAATAAACTCCACTTAGCATACCTCCACATAATAGAGTGGCTGAGAGAAAAAATCATACCTTATTGGACATAGTACGTTTCATGATGGGCTTTTTTGACATGCCTATATCTTTTTAGGAATACGCCTTAGAAATGACAATGAGGTTACTAATATAGTAATTTCAAAATTGGTGCCAAAAACACCATATGAGATATGGCATGGCGAAGCTCTCTCTTACTAATATCTCAAGATTTGGGGATCTCTCATGTACATAAGACAAACAGTAGGAGATAAGTTGGATAGTAGATCTACCTTGTGCAAGTTTATGGAATACCCTAGAGAGTCTATAGGTTATTAATTCTATGATCGCTCGGAACAAAGGAATGCCCACTTTTTGGAAAAAAAATTTATTGGATAGAAAGGGCGTTGTTGTTGAACTTGATGAAGTTCAAGATAATCAATAAGTCCAACAAGTGGTGGAAACAAAACAATTGCTAGTGCTTTGTACACAACTTCTAAGAAGGTCAAATTAGATCAAGAAACAACCTAAAAGGTTTGGATTTCTTCATGAGACAGGACAATCAGATTATGATCCAAAGACCTATGAGGAAACTATGTTAGATATAGACTCGGGATGTTGGCTAAAAGCCATGAGATTCGAAATGGACTCCAATTACTCAAACAAAGTGTGGATTCTGGTAGATCCACCAAAGGGAATACTTCTCATTGGTTGCAAGTGGATCTATAAGCGAAAGCTTGGAGTAGATAGAGTAGTGGTGTCTTTTAAGATACGACTAGTAGTAAATGGTTACACTCAATGACCTGGTATTGATTTTGAAAAAACCTTTTCACCAATTTCTATGCTTAAGTCTATTCAAAATTTACTTGCTATAGTCACATATTATGACTATGACATATGGGAAATGGATGTAAAAACTACTCTCCTCAATGGTGATATTAAAGAAGAAATCTACATGGAGCAACTACAAGAGTTTATATCTAAAGGGAATGAGCAAAAGGTTTGCAGACTTCAGAGAGCCATTTATGGACTCAAATAAGCATCCTAAAGTTGGAACATTCATTTTGACAAAACAATCAAATTGTTTAGCTTTGTCAAAAATGTGTATAAGCTATATGTGTATATGAAGGCTTGTGGGAGTAATATATAGTTTATTGTGCTTTGCATTTTCATTGGGAATGGGGTAGCAATGTTAGAGTGTAATAAAGCATGGCTATCTACTCAATTCTTCATAAAGGATTTGGGAGAAACATCCTATGTATTAGGAATATGTATATGTAGAGATAGATCGAGGAGGATGCTAAGGCTTTCCCAAACCCCACACATTGACAAAATACTAAAAACGTTTAGTAAGGAAGAATCTAAGAGAGGATTATGCCATGGGACATGGCATTCATCTCTCGAAGTCTATGGCCCCTAGGACTAAGGAAGAGAAGTGAAGTATATCTCACATCACTTATGCCTTTGCTATTGGATGCATAATGTATGCAATTCAATGTACTAGATCGGATGTGGCATACTCAGTTATAGTTATCAGTAGGTTCCAATCCAATCTCGATGAGAATCACCAAATAGCTATAAAAGCAATCCTTATGTACTTAAGAAAAACTAACGATATATTTTAGGTATACAGTAGTGGAGAATTGAAACTCAAAGTGTTTTTGGATTCAAGTTTCCAATCTGATGTAGATGACCATAAATTCACTTCTAGATTCATATTTTACCTCAATGGTAGCTCCGTAAGTTGGAAAAGCTCCAAATAGGAGACCCTGATCGACTTTACCACAAAGGCAGAATACATTCCAGCTTCAAAAGCCACAATAGAAGGTGTTTAGATGAAAAACTTCATTCAAAAGTTGAATATAGTGTTTAGCATTGCTGGGCCAGTTATTGTATTTTACAACAACAACGGGGTGATAGCACAAGCTAAAGAGCCAAGATCTCATCAACAATCCAAGCACATTTTGAGGCAATATCATTTGATTTGAGAGATCATTAATAGAGATGACATTCGAGTGGAGAGATTTACCTAGAAAGAGAATGTAGCATATCCACTAACTAAACCCCTATCACAAAAGGTCTTTGAAGGACATCTCGAGAAGATAGGTCTCAAAGCCATGGGGTATTAGCTTTAGGGCAAGTAGGAGACTGTTGGAATAGTATCCCACAAGCCAATTAGAATGGCCTTATAAACTATTTCATTATAAGATAATCTTGATTAAATGATATTCATTATATGGTCATTTTCATCTTATGTCCTTTAATTTGTTCACTTGGATTTGGATGAAGCCTATAGATCACAAAAGTCTATGAGACTTGGTCACGTATTGGCTGGTGATCATGGAATAAGTCCTACATGATCGAGATCTTAAATCTTCTAAGTCATAAGAACTTATGAGATAAGGCATCCAAGATCCAAATAGAATTGCACTAACAATGCATAAATTTAGGTGTTAGATGTTGCTCCATTCCATGAACAATCCTATATGAGATATAAATGCATGTTGGTGGGTGCTTGTTAGAGAACAAGGTACTGAAGTACTGCTTGGAGAATCTACCAAATAGTTGAAGTAGCATGTCAGTGATGACAAGTTCTCCCACTAACGGTAGTATATATTATTAGTCCTTTGACTTGATGATCGATGGTAGCTTAGTGTTTGGCCCTTATGCTTTAACTCTTCTCTGGTCACTTAGTGGGCCACTTGGGTAGGGATTGATCATGAGTTATTGGACATGGAGGTTTATGAGATCTGACAAGAAATTTGACTCTTCCTATTTGTGAATGGCAAGTGTATCTCCTATATATTTTATAATGGTCGATTCCCAAAAATCGTTGCACAAGGCACTGTGACAATTTGGAAAAGGAGTTTTCTAAAGGTAAGGTCACACAATGGAATTGAACATTAAGAATAGAAATATAGTATTAACGCTAATTGGGAGCCAACTAATATCTTATTCTAGGCCTTTTTCAAGAGATAGGAGACAGAAGGAATGTATTTGTATGGTATGCATAATGCTAGAATGGTTCTTTAAAAGCATTCATTTTGACCAATTAGTTGGGCTCCATGGGCTTGAAGTTGGACATCAACTATGGAGATTGGGTACTGTTCAATTAATAAGATTAATTGAATTGAGTTACTTAGTTTAAAGGAGTTTAAACTAAAGTGAATATTTAATATTCCAAAGTCATAAGGAGCTGTGAGCCGATGCCCAATGAATGGTAGAATCTAATGGGTCACACACAAAAGTCAATAAAATGGCCTATTAGAGAAAGGTGAATTTTCTAAGAGTTAGAAAATTCATGACCATTTTTTCGGAGGAGGTGAAAGTGTAGTCATTTTGACTTGATCAATTTAAATGTTAAATTGGTTGAATTAATTTAAGAGTTAAATTAAAATAAATTAAATAAAGATTAATTAATTGATATCACATGACTATCAATTAGTCAAAATTAATTTAAGGGTTGAGTTAATTTTGACTAGTTTAAAACGTTAAGCGTTTTGACTTAAGAGTTAAATCAAATGATTATTAATTAAATTAAAGTGTTTAATTTAATTAAGTTGGAGGGATAATTATTAGGAGAATTATTAAATGAAGAGTTCATTGAACAAGAATAAGAATTTAATTGTAAGATATTTCATTAGATGAAATTGGTACTTCAATTAAATTCACTAATCATAAAGTTAGTGGCCACCTAAGCAAAGGACACTTGGCATCACCTCCTTGAAGAAGCTGTGTGACCACTTCTATATATATATATATATATATATATAGTGAGTGGCCAGCCATATGATGCATGAGATGAGCAATTTTTGTGTGATATTCTCCCAACAATATTGTATAGTGGGAATCCAAATTGTTAGTCTTCCATTACTCTTTCCTTCTCCCTCCTCCTTTTGCAAAAATATTCTCAACCTTCCTTCCCTCATTCTGTGAATATATTCTAGCATTTTGATATAGAATTGGCCATTAATTTGGTGTGTGGACGTTTGCATTAGAGGCAAACTAGTTTGGTTACTTTCTGCTCTTGACTAAAGTTGCTTCTGGCAACTGATTTTCGCCGCTAGTTGGAGTACCTATGGAGTTTTGATTAGCCTAAAATTTGGACTATAGAATAATAAAAGGGTATTGGATTTCAATTTAAAATTTCAGCCCAAATAGAGAAGTCTATCCAAGGGAAAAATGGTGGTGATTTTGTTGCGACGCTGAAGAGCCCATTTAACGGTAGGGAAGAGATTGACACTTACTCTTTGAATTTTTTGTTTTCACCTAGGTATTTTCCTTTTCTAAATCACAATGCTATGTATGTATAGATCCTTTTTGTGTTGTGTGGACTAGTTTATTCAGCCATTTTAAAATTATTTAGACCCTAGTGCCACACAAACCTTTAAGTGGTATCAGAGCCATATTCATGTATGGATTTGGATTTTGCTTGGCTTGAATGGTTTGTTTTTGTGTATAACTGATCAAAATCACCATGTACTTAATCTATATGATGGGATGGAGTGTATGGATGATCTTTCTTGTGGCTCCATAATTGATGGATTGATTCATGCTATTGTATGTTTTAATTGTTAAATCATGTGAAGGGCATGTTTTGATTCAATTTTCTAATGTTGAATTTTTTATTTGGCATTGGTGAATTTTATATTCTAATATGGCATGTTATGAATGGCCTTAATTTGTTTTGGTCATTTTTGGGTCCAATAAGAGTGGATATAATTTGAGATTTTTGAAGAATATGATTATTGCTTAAATTTATTTTTCAAGCATCTTTGGGCACTTGATATTTCAATTTTCAAAGGTGTTTTAATCTGAAATTTTCATCCATATTGTGTTTTGATGTTTAGATGTTGTTGTAAAAATCTTGGTGCACAAAAGTTGAGTAAAAAATGGCTTGGTTTGCACTTGACCCCGGAACAAGGGTGCTGCTGACAATTGGTAGCTCTTGGCAAGGTTGTGGCCATTTTGTTGCTGCCCAACCTTGACCGTGCCTCGGCCAGTGGTGTCTTATTTGGTCTTGAGTGAATTTTGAGCTTTTTAGGTTCCTTTAGTAACCAAGCTGGTGTTGAAACATACATAATGGTTGCACAAATATTGTGCAAACTCTCAAAAATATGTTGGACACATTTAATTGCTTTTAAAAC
The DNA here is from genome assembly GCA_014898725.1 of Jacaranda copaia. Classification (NCBI taxonomy): domain Eukaryota; kingdom Viridiplantae; phylum Streptophyta; class Magnoliopsida; order Lamiales; family Bignoniaceae; genus Jacaranda; species Jacaranda copaia. The sequence continues at coordinate 401,418 of JACGDI010004412.1, forward strand.
TTGCTTAAGTTGATCTCCAAATATGGCAAAAATATGATGCATAAATGTTATGCTTGTTTTTGCATAACTAATTATTCGTTAATTTTATTAGCACTTAATTGTTGGAATTAAATATTAATTCTTGGTTTATTTATTGTTCATTTAAATGTTGAATGAATGATGAATGAATGGGGATGATCATGAGCCTCTAATATTGATTTTATTTATTTCAATTGTTGAAATGTGTTGCTTAAATGGGGCTTGCATGGCTCTTGTTCTACCTTGTAAAAGTTATGAGAGTAAAACCACTAAGAGTAAGGATTTCCATTTATGTAAATGTTGCATGAAGCAAGGAGTCCTATGGCGGCCATTAGAAAACCTATGAATGTATGTGATACTTTCATGTAATAGTTTAGTTTAATTTAACCCACTTAAAATCAACCCAAGTGATGCACTTATGGCTTTAAGTGTATCACTTGGTTAAGCTCATTGTTGTCCACCCTAGGAGCATGCTAGGCTATTTACTTATTTACACTTTTCATATCTTATTGATGTATGTGATGCATGATTAGGATATAGAAAACCTAAATAAAAAGATAAATGGATGAGACATTTGCAAGTAAAAACCCCCACTTAGAATGTTTAAGTATTTTCAAATATCAAGTCAAAATTGATATAATAAATTAAAAGAGTTGTAATTAATCTAAGCCTTTCACCAATAGTGTATGCCATGACAATGATATTGATTTTGTGTGATGGCACTCGGTCATGGGGGTCACACTTAAGAGGAAAGCTGTGAGCATGCATTTAGCATAAAATGCACCTTTCACTTAAGAATGCTCATGCATTGGCACTCGGTCATGGGGGATGTCGTGAGGCCATCTTGAATTAAAGTATGATTGGTGGGTTGGACTTAGACACTTAGTAGTATAGATAGCACATGGTCACGTGGGTCTATATGAAAAAAGAGGCAAAATACATCAAGTGTTGCATGAGTTGCAATTAGCAAAAGTTGCTTACCCTTTCATATATCGTGGATGGCACTCGATCACAGAGGTCCACTTGAAAGTCCTTGGGGACATGATTCTTACTAGAAAATTTGATTTCCTTAATTCCTCTAAGGGGTTGAAAGATTTGATAAAATAGTGCAAGAAAAACATGCATGAAAAACCATAAACTTGTTTTTAATATCAATTTTCAATTACTTGCTTACACTCTTTTTTCACCTCTTGTAGATTTTTGAAATCTGCAAAAACAAAATAGCTAAAAATCTACTACCAAGCATTTTGGAAACCAATAAATTCACCGGGCCTGATTTTCAAGATTGTTGAGAAACCTCAAAAAATTCTTGACTCTAAAAAGAGGACTTATATCTTCGATCGAAGTCTGTCAAACACATTGGGCGATGACCATTCTGATGAGGCATGTGAAGTGTTCTTTAAATTTGTAGACAATGATCTACAAGTGAGGTGCCTCATGATGCTATCTATAACCAATGAGCTTCAAATGACTCACAAGCATATGAGGCATGCAAGTGAATCTATAAACACCTACAAGAGTTGTATGGTGTGCAATCGAGACACGAAAGGTTCGCATTATCTAAAGAGCTCCTTAGGTCAAGGACAATAGAGGGTACGACTATTCATGATCATGGGCTAAAGATGAATGGATTCATCAAAAAGTTTGGGCAACTTGACATGATCATGGATAATGACCTCTATATGGATTTGATCCTCCAATCATTGCTCCCATCATTCAATTAATTCATTATCAACTTTAACTTGTCCAAGCAAGAGATTACGATCAATAAATTGGTGATATGCTTGTGATCACTGAGGCAACACTGAAATGGGAAATGCCTCTAATGCTTCCTTTTTTCTCTAGGTCGAAAGGCTCAAAAGGCCTAGGAAAGAGAGGTAAGAGGAAGAAAAGTTCTTCCTCCAAAGGGAAGTAACCTGCGAAAAGTTTTGGGAGCATCAAGAAGAAGGCTGATACTAATGTAAACTATTTCCATTGTGGTAAAAAAGGGCATTGGAAGAGGAACTGCAAGGCTTATCAAGCAACCCTTAAGAAGGGTATGTTAGTAATTGAAATGCATTGCATGACTAGTTCTTTCTCATAGGTACTCAATACTGCATGTGGTTCTCACCTTTGTAATTCATTATAGGGGATGGAAAGAAGAAGGAGTCTGTGTGGAGAGGATATGATTGTTCACCTAAAAAATGTGGTAAAAGTTGCAGCCATGGTCTAAGGTGTTACTAAGTTGAACTTTGAGAATTCTAGTTTTTACATAATCTAGTTTATTATGTTCCTCATCTTCTTAAGAACATCATTTGAATTGCCATTCTTGATAGTAAAGGTTTGATTTTTCTATATCAAATGGGATTTTGAAAGCATTAAAGAATGGTTCTTTAATTGCTAAAGGCACATTGATCAACAAGTTATGTATACTTGATTCTCAAACTTCACTAACGCATATTCAATCAAGCAAAAGGATATTGAATAACCAAGAAGGTGCCATTCTTTGGCATGCCAGATTTGGGCATATCTGCAAAAATAGGATGAACAAGATGAAGGCTCTTAAAACATTAAAAGTTAGTGGCATTGAGGAATTTCCTACTTGTGAATCTTGTTTGAAGGGAAAAAAAACCAAAGCTCCTTTTGTTGGACAAATGGAGTGCTCCACATATCCTTTAGACTTGATCCATGCGGATGTTTGTGGTCTACTAAGAGTTAGTAGGAGAGGTGGCTATTCTTCCTTCATCATCTTCACTAAATGATTATAGTCAGTTCGGATATGTGTATCTTATGAAGTACAAGTTTAAAGTCTCTAAAACGTTCAAAGAGTATAAGAATGACATAGAAAAACAAAAGGGGCTTAGTATTAAAACCCTTCTATCGAATCGAGGTAGTGAATACTTAAGTATTGAATCCTTGGATTATCTAAAGAAGAATGGAATTTTTTTTCAATAGACTCTACCTAGCACACCTCAGCATGGTGGAGTGGTCGAGAGGAGAAACCATACCCTGTTAGACATGGTACATTCCATGATGAGATTTTTTGATGTGTCTATATCCTTTTGGCGATACCCCATAGAAACAACAATAAGGTTACTAAATATAATACCTTCAAAGTCGATGCCAAAAACACCATATGAGATATGGCATGACAAAGCACCCTCTTACCAATATCTCAAAGTTTAGGGATCTCCCACTTATGTAAGATGAATAGTGGGAGATAAGTTGGATAGCAAATCCATCTTGTGCAAGTTTGTGAGATACCCTAACGAGTCTATGGTTTATTACTTTTATGATCACTCAGAACAAAAGGTGTTTGCTTCAAGAAATGCCCACTTTTTGAAAAATAAATTTCTATTAGATAGAAAGGATGTTGTTGTTGAACTTGATGAAGTTAAAGACAATTAGAAAATCCCACAAGTGGTGGAAACAAAAGAATTTCAAGTGCCTTGTACACAACCTCTGAGAAGGTCAGACCAGATCAAGAAGTAACCTAAAAGGTTTGAATTTCTTCATGAGATGGGACAATCGAGTGATGATCCAAAGGCCTATGAGGAAGCTTTATCAGACATAAATTCAGGACATTGGTTATAAGCCATGAGTTCCAAAATTGACTCTGTACTTAAACAAAGTGTGGACTTTAGTAGATCCACCAAAAGGAATAGTTTTCATTGGTTGCAAGTAGATCTAAAAGTGAAAGCTTGGAGTAGTTGGAGAAGTGGTGACTTTTATGGCGTGACTAGTGGCAAAAGGTTACACTCAAAGACCTGATATTAATTTTGAGGAAATCTTTTCAACAATCACTATACCTAAGTCCATTCGAATTTTACTTGCCATAGCCATATATTATGACTATTAGATATGGAAAATGGATGTAAAAACCACTTTCCTTAATGGTGACAATAAATAAAAAATCTACATGGAGTAACCACAACGTTTTACATCTAAAAGGAGTGAGTAAAAGGTTTGGAGACACTAGAGATCCATTTATGGACTCAAACAAGCATCTCGAAGTTAGAACATATGTTTTGATAAAACTGTTAAATTACTTGTCTTTATCAAAAATTTGTATAAGCCATGTGTGTATGTGAAGGCTAGTGGGAGTAGTGTACAGTTTATTGTGCTTTACATCGATGACATCATTCTCATTGGGAATGAGGTAGGAATGCTGGAGTGTACTAAAGCATGGTTATCTACTCAAGTCTTCATAAAGGATTTGGGAAAAGCATCCTATGTATTAGGAATACATATCTATAAAGATAGATTGAAAAGGATGTTAGGGCTTTCCCAAACCCCTTTCATTGACAAAATACTAAAAATGTTTTGTATGGAAAAATCTAAGAGAGGATTCCTTCCCATGGGACATGGCATTCATCTCTTGAAGTCTATGGCTTCCAATACTAAGGAAGTGAAACAAAGAATATCTCACATACCTTATGCCTCCATTATTGGAAGTGTAATGTATGCAGTTCAATATACTAGACCGGATATGGCACACTCAGTAAGCATTACGGGTTAGTTCTATTCCAATCTTGGAGTGAGTCACTAGATAGCCGTAAAAGTAATCCTTAAGTTATTAATAAGAACTAAGGATTTATTTTTGGTATACAACAGTAGAATATTGAAACTCAATGGGTTTTTGAATTCAAGTTTCTAATCCAATGTAATGACCTTAAATCCACATCTAGATTCATATTTTGCCTCAATGGTGGTACCGTAATTTGGAAACTTTTCAAATAGGACACCACAACCAACTCTACCATAGAGACATAATACATTACGGCTTTAGAAGCTGCAAAAAAAGGAGTTTGGATTAAAAACTTCATTTAAGATTTAATGTAGTATCTAGTACTGCTGAGTTGATCATTGTCTTCTATGACAACAATGGGGTAGCACAAGCTAAAGAGACAATATGTCATCAGAGATCCAAGCAAATTTTGAGGTGAAATCATTTGATTTGAGAGATCATTGACAGAGGCGACATTCAAGTGGAGAGAGTTACGTCAAAAGAGAACATAGCAAATCCACTAACTAATCCTATGTTGTAAAGGTCTTTGAAGGACATCTTGAGAAGATAGGTCTCAAAGCCATACGAATTTAGCTTTAGGGCTAGTGGGAGATTGTTGGAATAATGCCCCATATGTCAATTAGGTTAGCCTTGTAAACTATTTCATTGTAAGATAATCTTATTGAATGATATTCATTATATGGCCATCTTTATCTTATGCCCTTTAATTTCTTCAATTGAATTTGGATGAAGCTCATATATCACAAAAGACTATGAGACTTGGTCATGCATTGGGTAGTAATCATCGAATAAGTCTTAGACGGTTGTGATCTTAAATCTTTCAAGTCATAAGATCTTATGAGATAGGGCATCTAGGATCCAGAAATACTTGCACTAACTATGCATAAATCCAGGGGTAAGATATTGCTCCATTCCGTGAGAAATCTCACATGAGATCTAAATGCATGTTGGTGGGTGCTTGTTAGAGAATAAAGCACTGAAGACTCGCTTGGAGAATCTACTAGATAGCTGAAGTGGCATGTCAATCTGGCAAGTTCTCTTGCTTACACTAGTGCATATTATTAGTCATTTAACTTGAGAATCCATGGTAGCCTTATGTTTGGCCATTATGCTTTGACCTTTCCTTGGTTACTTAGCAGGCCACTCGGGTAGGGATTGGGCATAAGCTGATGGATATAGAGGTTTGTGAGATGTAAGAAAAAATTAGACTCTTCATCTTTATAAAGGGCGAGTGCATCTCCTATGTGTTCTACAATAGTCGATTCCCAGAAATCCTTGCACTAGGTGTTGTAATAATTTTGAAAAAGAGTTTTCCAAAGGTGAGGTCACACGACAGAATTAAAAATTAAGAATAGAAACATAGTATTAAGGCTATTGAGGAGCTATCTAATATCTTGTTCTAGGCCTCTTTCATAAGATAGCAGACGAAAGGACTGTATTTGCATGGTACATGTAATGATAGAATGGTTCTTCAAGAGCATTCATTTTAGCCAATTAGTTGGGCTCTATGGGCTTGAGGTTGGGCATCGACTATGGAGATTGGGTACTCTTCAATTAATGAGATTAATTGAATTGAGTCGCTTAGTTTAAAGGAGTTTAAACTAAAGTGAATATTTAATATTCCAAAGTCACCAAGAGTTGTGAGCCGATGTCTAATGAATGATAGAACCTAGTGGGTCACGAACAAAACCTAATAAAATGGCTTACTGAAAGAAGGTGAATTTTGTAAAAGTTAGAAAATTCATGACCATTTTTTTGGAGGAGGTGAAATTGTTGTCATTTTGACTTGATCAATTTAAATGTTAAATTGATCAAATTAATTTAAGAGTTAAATTAAGATCAATTAATTAAAAGTTAATTAATTGAAGTCATATGACTATTAATTGGTGAAAATTAATTTATGGGCTGAATTAATTTTGACTAGTTTAAAATGTTAAGCATTTGGACTTAAGAGTTAAGTTAAATGATTATTAATTAAATTAAAGTGTTTAATTTAATTAAGTTGAAGAGATAATATTTGGGAGAATTATTAAATAAACAGTTTATTTAATAAAAATTATAATTTAATTGTAAGATATTTCATTAGATAAACTTGGTACTTCAATTAGATTCCCTAATCACAAAGTTAGTGGCCACCTAAGCAAGGGACACTTGGCATCACCTTCTTGAAGGAGGTGTGTGACCACTTCTATGTATAGATATAGTGAATGGCTGGCCACATGATGCATAAGGTATGCTATTTTTATGTGATATTGTCCCAACAATGCTATGTAGTGGGAATCTAAGTTGTTAGTCTCCCATCACTCTAGTTGAAGTATCTCTGGAGTTTTGATAAGCTTGAAATTTAGACTATAGAATTTTCAAAGGGTTAGGAGTTCTAGTTAAAATTTCAACTCAAACAAAAAAGTCTGTCCTAGGGAAAATGGTAGTGATCCTACTGCATTGGTGAAGAGCCCATTTGATGATAGGGAAGAGTTTGACTCTTGCTCTTTGAATTTTTTGCTTTCACCTAGGTATTTTCCGCTTTCACCCAGGTATTTTCCCTTTCTAAATTTGAATCCTATATATGTATAGATCTATGTGGTGTTGTGTGGGCTTGTTTATTTAACCATTTTGAAAATATTTGGACTCTAGTGCTACACAAACCTTCATTTTCTCTATGACCATATAACATCAATTAATGCAAAATCACCATTCAACATTAATCACAAAAAATTATAACAAACAAACTACATGAATTGAATTAAGAATTTCATGATCTAGAATAGCATGCTTTTAATTCATCAATCAAGGAGCTACATACAACATCAACCAAATACTCCAATCTATCAATTGAATTAAGAATTTCATGATCTAGAATAATCCATCACATGAATCAATCAACCAAAGAAAATCCAAATCTAAGCATGATTTTGGCTCTGCTACCACTTGAAAGAAAGTAAGGCACTAAGATCCAATAATCAAAACTTCAAAAGCATGCAATTAACTAATTCATACAAGCATTACAAGGATCTAATCATGCTCGGGATTTAGATTTGGTAAGAGCATTACCTTGAAAAGAAACATTCAAGGAGAAACTAGTGAACTCTTCACTAGTCCAAAAACTGTTAGCCACTGGTGCAGCTAGAAGAGTGCAAAAGTTGCCTAACCAAAACTCCACCAAAAATTTAGAAAAAATTATTGGAGCTTGTCAACACCTTGATTATTCTTTAGAAATATTTTAGATCAATAAGCTTTCTGGAACGCTCTGGAGAAATTCCTAAATCAGACTCTGTGCAGGTGCATCAACAAAATCTATCAAATTAAGTGCCTTGCCTCTATTGTTATGATTCACACACCAATTAGATCTTCCAAAATCTCTAGTCTATAAGTTGGATTAAAACCAAAGATACAACAATGGTGGAGATTGATTTTAGGCTGGGAGGTAGAAAAAGAGAGTAAAGCTTTAAACACATGATTGCAATGCTTGCAAGATAGTTTTGGAAGGAATTTCACAAAGAATATAATTCTTCACATCAATTGTGATATTACCCTGCCATCACTCTCTACACCTATATATAGATGCTTAAAATATGTGATGCCAAGGTGGCATCACACAATGTATGAGGGGGGTAGCCAAGAGTGGTTGCCAAGGTGGCAAATTAAATTCAAATCTCATTTGAATTTTATGTGCATTTTAATTAAATTTGGAATCTAATTTCAAATTAATTATGATGCTAATTCAAATGAACTCTTCATTTGAATTTTTCCTCCAAAATTCATTCTTTCCAATTAATCAAATTAAACTCTTTAATTTAATTAATTATCATTTGACTTAACTCTTTAAGTCAAACTAGCTTAACTCCTTAAGCTTAATTTGTTAACTTAACTTTTTAAGTTAACTTGATCAATTGATGGTCAGGTTGGCACCAAATAATTAACTCCTTAATTACTGATCTAATTTAACTCCTTAAATTAGTTCATTAATTTTACACTTAAGTTAATAAAGCCAAAATTGACCTTCGAACTTGGTACCTAAAAATTGATCTCCTAGGAGAAATATTTTTCTAAAAATTAGGAAATTTTCTCCATCAATAAGGAAGCTAATTGGATTTTGTGTGTAACCTAATAGATTTTACCATTCATTAGACATGGGCTCACAACACGTTGTGACTTTTGAATATCTCACGTTCATTTTAGTTTAAAAATCCTTTTAATCTAATTGACTCAATTCAATTAATCTTATTAATTGAAGAGTACCCAATCTCTATAGCTAATGTCCAACCTCAAGCCCATGGAGCCCAACTAATTGATCGAAATGAATATGCTAGAAAACCAACTCCTCTCTATGTGTGCCATGCAAATATGGTCCTTCCATCTCCTATCTCCCGAAAAAAGCCTAAGGTAAGATATTTGTTGTCTCCCTAATAGCCTCGATGTTATGTCTCTATTCTCAATGTTTGATCTTATTGTGTGACCTCACATTTGAAAAACTCCTTTTCCAAATTATCATACCAGCTTGTGCAAGGATTTTTGAAAATCAATCATTATAGAATACATAAGAGGTGCACTTCCCTTTTACAATAGCGAGAAATTAGATTCCATCTTGAATCTCACAAATCCCTATGCTAAGTAGCTCATACCTAATCTCATCCCAAAAGACCCACTAGGTGGTCAAGAAAAAGTTAAAGCATTAGGACTTGACATAAACTTACAGTAGGTCCTCAAGTCAGAGGACTAATAATATGCATTAGTGTAAGTAGGAGAACTAGCCACTACGACTATCTAGTGGATTCTTTAGTGGGTCATCAGTGCTTTGTTTTCCAACAAACACCCAACAATATACACCCATATCTTATATAGTTGCTCATGGAATAGAGCAATCTCCAACTCATGGATTTATGCATCGTTAGTGCAAATCTATTTAGATCTTAAATGCGATGTGTCTAAGATCTTATGACATGAAACATTTAAGATCACGATCGTGTGAGACTCATTCCATAATCGCCAAACTAAGTCCCATAGTTTTAGGTGATCTAAGGGCTTCATCCAAATGCCGATCAAGTGAAATAAAGCATACGATGAAGATGTACATATAAAGAATATCATTCAATCAAGATTATTTTCATAAGGAAATAGCTTTCATAAAGTCAACTCATGGGCTTGCGGGTACTATTCCAATAGTTGCATCACTTGATTGATTTTAAGTAGGTTGATAAAATTAATCTATTACATGAGTGTATCCCATATATTCATGGGTCTTCTAGCCTCCTTGGATCCTCTTTACTCCTTGCAACTTTTATGAGAAAAAGAAAACCTCACTCCTAGTGATTCTTCTCTTATAACTTTTACAAGATAGGGCAAGAGGTATGTAAGCCCTTTTTAATACAACCCTTTTCAACAACGTGGAATAAATAAAACCAATGCTAAAAAGCTCATAATCATCCCCAGTCATTCATCATTTATTCAATAATTAAATGAACAATAAATAAATCTAGATTAATAATTAATTCCAACAATTAAATGCTTATCTCATAAACAAGTAATTGGTCATGCATAATGTTTATGTAATAAATTGGAGGTTAACTTTAACAAGCTTTTAGAAGTAATCAAAAGTGTCCAACATAATTTAGAGAACTTTCATAACACTTGTGCATCCATGGTGTGTGATTTAAATAAGTTCAGTCACTTAAGAAACCAAAATAAGGCTTAAAACTCAACCAACCCTAAAATAGGACTACTGGCCAAGGTAAGCACATGGTGAGGTAGAAGGTTTTGATCACTACCCCGCTATGTCTTGCCACGTGCCGACAACCCCCCTATTCTAGGGTCAAGGACAAGTTAAGCCATTTTTGACTCAACTTTTGTACACTAAAAAATCTAGAACACTTTTTAAACATTAAATGACATATTATGGACTAATTTCTAGATCTGAAATTCTTTTCAAAACTGAAAATTAAAGTTCTCAATCATGCTTCAAAAATCAAGTCTAAGTAAGAATCAAATTCTCCAAAATTTTCCAACCAAACTTCAATCTCATTAGATCCTAAAATGACCAAAACTCTTTCAACCATAAATTAACATGCTATATCAACCTATAACATCAATTAAATCCAAATCACCATTCAACATTAATCACTATGAATTAAAACAAGCTAACTACATGAATTAACACCTAAATCACATAATATCATGCTTTCAATTCATCAATTAACCAGCCACACACGACATCAATCAAACACTCCAATCCATTTTATGAATAAAAAATTTGGTGATCCAAATCCATCACATGAATCAATCATCCAAAGAAAATCCAATTCTAAGCATGATTTTGGCTCTGATACCTCTTGAAAGCAAATAAGGCACTAGGATTCAATTATCAAAACTTCAAAAGTATGAAATTAACTAGTGCTTACAAGAATACCAAGGATTAAATCATGCTACGGATTCAGATTTAGTGAGAGCATTATCTTGAAAAGAAAAATCCATGGAGAGACTTGGGAACTCTTTACAATTCCAGAAATTGTCTGCAACTAGTGATCTGCAAGAGTGCAAAACTTGCCCAACTAAAACTCCTCCAAAAATTCCTAGAAATATATTGGAGCTTCTCAAAACCTTGAAGAACTCACTATAAAAATTTAAGATAAAAAATCTTTATGGTACTCCTTGGAGAAATTAGCCAAATCGAACTCTATGTAGGTGGATCTCCAAATCAAGCAAACTTTCTTGTTTGCCTCTATTACTATAATCCACTTACCAAATCAATCTTCAAAAATCCAATCTATAAGCTGGAATAAGAAAGGATATTTTTAGTAGTGGCAGCTTATTTTAGATAGGGAACAAGAAGAAAAGAGCAAAGCTTTCAGCATATGAATGCAATGCTTGCAAGGGATTTTGGAGGGAAATTACAAAGAATCTAATTCTTAAAAAATGGTAGATGATTGGCCAATCCTCTCATTGTATATCTATATATAGATGTTGAAAGGTGTGATGCCAAGGTGGCATCACACCTTCCATGCAGAGGGGCGGCCAAGTGGGGTGCTAAAGGTGGTAAATTAAATTCAAATCTCATTTGAATTTTTATGCATTTTAATTACATTTGAATCTAATTTCAAATTAATTAAGATGCTAATTCAAATGAACTCTTCATTTGAATTTTTTCTACAAAATTCATTCTTCCCATTAATTAAATTAAACTCAATTTAATTAATTATCCTTTAATTTTTATGCATTTTAACTTAACTCTTTAAGTCAAACTAGCTTAACTCAACTCTTTAAGTCAAGCTAGCTTAACTCTTAAGCTCAATTTGTTAGCTTAACTCTTTAAGTTAACTTGATCAATTGATGGTTATTTTGACACCAAATAATTAACTCCTTAATTATTGGTATAATTTAACTCTTTAAATTAATTGATTAATTTAACACTTAAATTAATCAAGCCAAAAATGTCCTTCAAAATTGGCACCATAAGATTGGTCCATTAGGAGTTAGTTTTCTAACACTTAGAAAATTTTCTCCATCAGTTAGAAAGATAATTTGATTTTGTGTGTGATCCAATAAGTTCTACTATTTATTGGACATGGACACACAACTCTTTGTGACTTTTGAATATCTTATGTTCCTTTTAGTTTAAAACTCCTTTTAAACTAATCAACCCAATTCAATTAATCTCATTAGAATAAATGAATTGAGTCATTAGTTTAAAGGAGTTTAAACTAATGTAAATATTTGATATTCTATAAGTCATATGAGTAGTAAGCTCATTTCCAATGACAAGTAGTGCTTAATGGGTCACACATAAAAGCCAATTGCAAATCCTACTTGATAAAGGGGAAGTTTCTAAGAGTTAAAAGTGTTCCTTCTTGATCAATTTTTGGAAGTATTTGGTTGACACAATTTTTTGTCATCTTGGCTTGGTCAATTTAACTATTAAATTGTTCTAATTAATTTAAGGAGTTAACGTAGATCAATTAAATTAAAGATTTAATTTAATTGGTCTCATATGACTATAAATTAGTCAAGTAATTACTAGCTTAAAGAGTTAAGCTAATTGATATAAGAGTTAAGTCAAAGACTAATTAAATTAAAGTTTTTAATTTAATTAAAATAAATAATCAACTTTGGAGGGAAATTTTGAATGAAGAGTTCATTTGGAGTGCATGAGAATATAATTTGAATGGCATTTCATTAGATGAAATGAAGATTCCAAATGCATTAAAATTCACATGCAACTTGCTTGCAAGTTGGCAAGTTAGTTGGTGGCAACCATGAGGAAAGTGTGATGCCACCTTGGCATCACACCTTCCTCCATCTATATATAAATATAGAGGGTGTGGCCGGCCACTATCATGTGAAAGCAAGCAAAGTTAGATCTAATTGTTAGATTACCTCATTTCCCTCCAATTTTCCTTGTGTTGTCTCATGTGTTGAAGCTTCATATTTTCTTCATTTTCTACCATCAATTTTTGTCCTTCGTGCTTGCTATTCTCTCCTTTTTCTTCCAACTAACATATGATAGAATTGGATTGTGCATCGGTGTGTGGATCTTATCATTAGAGGCAAAACAATTGGTTTGTTAGCCTTTTGGAGATCCTCAGTTTGGGCAGAAATTTGAAGCCATTTCTAGAGGCACTTTGGAGTTTCTGATTTGTTTGATTTTCCTACTCTACATTCATCCAGGTTTTGGTGTTCTCCAATCCAAATTTCAGCTGGTTCTGACTTGGTTTGCTTGGGAAAAGGTTGCCATGAACGTGCTATGTCACTGGGAGACGGATTCAAGGTGTTGAGATCTCCTTCCACGTTTCCTTGGTATTTTAGCTATTCAAGTTATTCCTCATACCAAATCCAAATTTGAGGCTTGTGTGGATCCTTGGTTTCATGTGAAGCCTAGTTATTTTGGCATAATTATGTTTTGATAATTGGATCCTAGTGCTACACTTGACTTCAAGTGATATCGGAGCCTAATTAATGCTTTAATTTGGATTTTTGATTGATTGATTCATGTGATGAATTGATAAAAATCACCAAATACTTGATCCAATTTATGGATTGAAGTTTATGGATGATGTTGTGTGTGGCTCCTTTGCTTGATGAATTGAAAGCATGCTAATATGTGTTTTAAGTGTTAATTCATATGATTAATATGTTTTAATTCATAGTTGCTAAAGTTAAATTTTGATTTGGCTTTATTTGATGTTATATGTCAATATAAAATGATTAATTTTAGCCTTAAGGTGTTTGATATTTTTTGGATCTAATTTGATTAGAGTCAATTGGAGATTTTTTGAAGAAAGTAATTCTTACTTAAACTTTATTTTTGAAGCATGTTTGAGCACTTGAAATTCCACTTTTGAAAGGTGTTTTGAATCTGTAATTTCTTCTATAATGTGTGATTTGATGTTTAGGAATTCTCCTAAAATTATTGGTGCACGAACGTTGAGCTAAAAATGGCTTAACTCAGTCCCAACCCTAAAACAAGGGTGCCACTGTGCCATTGTAGGGCAGTGCACCACCCACCTAGCCGTGCACCCAACCTGAGCAACAATAGCTAGTTTTGGTTGGGATAAGTTTTGATCCTATTTTTAAGTTCCTTTACTAACCAAAAGTGTATGAATCATGCATAATAGATGCATATGTATTGTTCAAGTTCTCAAAATAATGTTTGACATTTTTTATTGCATTTAAAATTTTGTTAAAGTTGATCTTCAATTAGTGCAAAAATGAGATCCTTAAATGTTATGCTTATTTTTGCTTGACCAATTAATTGTTTATGAGATAAGCATTTAATTGTTGGAATTGAATGTCAATTCTTAATTTATTTATTGTTCATTTATGTGTTGAATGGATGATGAATTAATAGGGGTGATCATAAGCCTTTAATATTGATTTGTTTGTTTTAAGTTGTTGAAAAGGGTTGTATCACATTAGGCTAGCATGCCTCTTTATTCTATCATGTAAATGTTATGAGAGTAGAATCACTAGGTGTGAGGATTTCTTTCTCTTGTAAATGTTGCAAGGAGCAAAGAAGACCAAAGGAGGTTTGATGACCCATGAATATATGGGGATACACTCATGTAATAGCTAGGTTTAATCAAACCATTTAAAATTAACTAGGTAGTGCACTTATGGCTCTAAGTGCACCACTTAGTTAACGTTCATGGTCATCCCACCCTAGGATGATGCCAAGAATATTTACTTATTTATGCTTTTCATACCTTATTTATGTATGAGATGCATGTTTAGGATATAAAAAATCTAAATAAGAAGATAAAATTGGTGAGATAATGGCAAGCATAAAAAATCCTCCACTTAGAAAGTCTAAGTGCTTCTCAAATTATTAAGTTAAAATGGATATAAATTAAAAGGAGTTTTAATTAATCGTTATCTTCTACTAATAGTTTATGGCATGATGATGCTACTATCTATGTTGATATACACTCAGTCACAGGGGTCACACTTAGGTGGAAAGCTATGATTGTATATTTAGCATATGACATACCTTTGATTTAAGGCATCCCATGCATTATACAATCAATCATAGGGGATGTTGTGGAGTGGTCTTGAATTAAAGTTTGATTGGTAGGTTTGACTTAACACCTAGTAAAGTAGAGGTCACTTGGTTATGCAGATCTACATGAAAAGCAAGGGAAAAAATATCATGAGTTGCATAAGATGCAATTAGCGAAAGTTGCTTACCTATTGATTGTTTGTGGATATACATCCAGTCATGGGGGTCCACTTACAAGTCCTTAGGGTTGCTTACCTTTAGATTGTTTGTGGAAATACTCACTAGGGAAATATGATTTCCCAAATTCTTCTATGGGGTAAAGGTTTTGATAAAATAGTAGGAGAAAAACATGCTTGAATGACTATAAATATGTTTTCAAAATACCAATATTCAATCACATGCTTATATTCTCTTTTATCACTGTTTTGTAGATTTGTGAAATCTTCAAAACTTAAAATTACTAAAAATCAACTTAATGCAACTTTGGAAACCAATAAACTAATCTGGCCAAACTTCTATGATTGGTTGAGAAACCTCAAGATAATTCTCAATTCCAAAAAGAAGACTTACATTCTTTGTTGGACTAGTGCTCTGTAAGCCAATGACATTGGCCTTGTAAACTATTTTAGTGTATGACAGTCGTGATTGAATGATATTTTTTATGTGACCATCTTCATTATATGCTCTTTATTTACTTCACTTGCATTTGGATGAAGCCCCTAGACTACACAAGATTATGGGACTTCATCATGCACTAGGTGGTGATCATGGAATAAGTCTCACATGATCATGATCTTAAATCTTCCAAGCTATAGGATCATATGAGACAACGCATCTAAGATCTAGATAAACTTACACTAACGATGCATAAATCTAAGGGTTTGAGATTTTTCCATTCCATGAGCAACTGTATGGATACAGGTACATGTTAGTGGGTGCTTGTTAGAGAATAAGGCATTGAGGATCCATTGGAGAATCCACTTGATAGCCGTAGTGGCAAGTTGGTAGTAGCTAGCTCTCTTACTTACGCTAGTGCATATTATTAGTCCTCTGACCTGAGGGTCCATAGTAACCTTGTGTCTGGTCCTCATGCTTTGACTCTTCCTTGACCACCTAGTGGGTCTTTTAGGTTGCGATTGGGTATGAGCTACTTGGCATGGACGTTCATGAGATCCAAAATGTAATTTGACTTTTTCTCTTTATGAAGGGCGAATGTATCTCTTATGTGTTCTATAATGATCAATTCCAAGAAATCTTTGCGCAAAGTGATGTGACAATTTAGAAAGGGGTTTCCAAAGATGAGGTCACAAAGGAAATTGAACATTAAGAGTAGAAACATAGTATGAGGCTATTAGAGAACCAACAAATATCTTGCCTTAGGTCTCTTTCGGGAGATAGAAGATGAAAGAACCATATTTGCATAGGATGCATAATCCTAGAGTGATTCTTCAAGAGTATTCATTTTGATCAATTAGTTGGGCTCCATGATCTTGAGGTTGGACATCAACTATGGAGATTGGGTACTCTTCAATTAATAAGATTAATTGAATTGAGTTGCTTAGTTTAAAGGAGTTTAAACTAAAGTGAATATTTGATATTCCAAAAGTCATAAAGAGTTGTGAACTATTGTCCAATGAATGGTAGAACCTAATGGGTCACATACAAAAGCCAATGACATAGTCTATTAAAGGAAGGAGAATTTTCTAAGAGTTAGAAAATTCATCACTGATTTTTAGATGAGGCAAAATTATAGATGTTTTGGCTTGATCAATTTAATTGTTAAATTGGTCAAATTAATTTAAAAGTTAAATTAAGATCAATTAATTAAAGGTTAATTAATTGATGTCACATAACTATCAATTGGTCAAAATTAATTTAAGAGTTAAGTTAATTTTGACTAGCTTAAAATGTTAAGTGCTTTGACTTAATTAAGTGAAATGATTAATAATTAAATTAAAGTGTTTAATTTAATTAAGTTGGAGAAATAATTTTTGGAAAAATTATTAAATGAAAAGTTTATTAAATAAGAATTAGAATTTAATTGAAAGATATTTCATTTGATGAAATTGGTGCTTCAATTAAATTCTCTAATCACAAAGTTAGTGGCCACCTGAGCAAGGGACATTTGGCACCACCTTCTTGAAGGAGGTGTGTGAGCACTCCTATATATAGATGTAGTGTGTGGCTGGCCATATGGAGCATGAGGTGAGCCATTTTGTGTGATATTCTCCTAATAATATTGTGTAGTGAGAATCTAAGTCATTAGTCTCCCATCATTCTCTTCTTCTCCCTCCTCCTTCCACCACAATATTCTCAGCCTTCCTCCCCTCATTCTCTACAGATATGCCAGCCTATCTATGGAGAACAAGCAATTAATTTAGTTTGTGGACATTTGTATTAGAGGTAATCTAGTTTGGTTGCCTTTTGCTCTTGATTGGAGTTATTTCTAGCAGCTAGTTTTTGCCTTTGCTTGGAGTTCCTTTGAAGATCTAATCAACCTAAAATTTGGACTGTAGAATTTTCAAAGAGTTGAGGAGTTCTAGTTAAAATTTTAGCTTAAATAGTGAAGGCTACCGAAGGGAAAATTAGTGGTGATCTTGCTGCACCAGTGAAGAGCCCATTTGACGGTAGGAAAGATTTGACTTTTGCTTTTCACTTTTTCTGCTTTCACCCAGGTATTTTCCCTTTCCAAATATAAATCCTATGCATGTCTAGATCCTTGTGGTGTTGTGTAGGCTAGTTTATTCAGTTTATTTAGAAAATATTGGGACCCTAGTACCACAAATACCTTCATTCTTAATCAAAGTCTACCAAACATTATTGGCGATGCTGCCACCATGAGGCTCATAAGTGTTCACAAAGTTTGTGTATGATGATCTACACATAAAGTATCTCATAATGGCTTTTAACCAATGAGCTCCAAAAAACTCATGAGTATATAAGGTATGCTTGCAAAATTTAGAAACTCCTACAAGCGTTGTATGATGTCTAAACTAGACATGAAAGGTTCGCATTCTCTAGAGAGATCTTTGGGTCTAGAATGGTAGAGGACTCAATGTTCATGATCATGGGCTCAAGATGATTGGACTCATCGAAAAGTTTGGACAGTTGATGTGATCATGAACAATGACCTCTATGTAGATTTGATCTTACAATCATTGCCAAGCTTTTTAAACCCATTCGTTATGAACTTTAATATGTCCAGGCAAGAAGTGACAATTAATAAATTGGTGAACATGCTAGTGACCACCAAGGTAATAATGAAAAAGGACAAGCCTATTATGTTTGCATCTTTGTCCAAGTCTATAGGCTTTAGGGGTCCTAAAAAGGGAGCTAAAAGGAAAAAGAATTCTCTCTATATGGAAGAAACCCTTGAAGAGTTCAGAGGGAGTTAAGAAAAGAATAGAGGCTAAACCTGATGCTACATGTTTATATTGGTGAGAAAGGGCATTGGAAAAGAAATTGCAAAGCTTATCTTGTAACCCTTGAGAAGGGTATGTACTTTTTTTGAAGTGCACTTAACAACAAATTCTTCCTTATGGGCATTTGATATTGCATGTGGTTCTCATCTTTGTAATTTGTTATAGGGGATGGAAAAAAGAAAGAGTTTAAATGAAGGGTATATGATCTTTAACGTTAAAAATGGAAGCAAAAGTTGCAGCCATAATTGAAGGCTTTATCAAGTTAGACTTAGGTAATGGTTGCATTGTACTTAATCCTTGATATTACATACCCAATCTTATTTAAAAATATTATTTCTATTCATATTTTTAATAATGAAGGATGTTATTTTTCTATATCTAATGGGATGTTGAAAGCAGTAAAAAATGGTTTTTTAATTGCACAACGTACATTAAATAATAGATTGTACATAATTCTCAACCTTCATTGATGCACATTCAATCAAGTAAAAGAAAATTAGATAACGAAAAAGATGCCAACTTGTGGCGTGCAAGACTTGGACATATTTCTAAAAATAGGATAAAAAAGTTAGAAGTTCTCAAAGCTCTAAATTTTAGTAGCATTGAGTACCTTCCTTCTTGTGAGTCTTGAAGGGAAAATGCCTTAGATTAAAATTTATACAAGGATTACCTTGATTTGCTTAAATCTAAGGAAACTAGGAAGAGGCTTTCAACTTCTAGAAATTGTCTCCTCAATAGCACAGTAGTTTCAGAGCAACTTTTGCCTAACCACATGATTTTTTTTTCTAGTTGAAAATTTTACTAGAACTCATCAATAACTTAATAGATCTATAGTTCAAATTTTATCTCAATCAAAAACTAGAAAGTGCTTATAGAACTATCCCCAAATCATTACCAGAAACTGGATCTCCAAAAGGCTAGCAATTCAATTGTCTTGCCTCAAATGATAATATCCACACAACAATGCACTATCTAATTCTCCTCAGTATTAGCTAGAGAATTTTGAGGAGAAGAGCAAGGATAAAGGCTTGGTTTGGTGGTAGGAGATGAAGAAAAGTGAAGCTTCAACATATGAGGCAACACCTGGGAATTGGAGGGAAATTGAGAGAATCTAACTCTTAGGTCTAACTATTTGCTTTTCACACCTTGTCACCAACCCACTTTATGTCTATATATAGAGTGAGGATGGGGTGATGCCAAGGTGGCATCATACCTTTCTCAAGGGATGGTGTAAACTAGCACATGTAAGTTAGCATGTGAATTTGAATTTTGTGTGTATTTGAATTTCATTTAGAATCTTCATTTCATCTCATGAAATGTTATCCAAATAAATTCTAATGCCACACCAAATGAACTCTTCATTTTAATTTTTCCTGCACAATTAATTCTTCACTTTAATTAAATTAAACTCTTTAATTTAATTAATTACCTTTAACTTAACTCTTACATCAATTATTTTAACTCTTTAAACTAGTAATTGTTAACTTAACTCCTTAAGTTATATATATAACTTCTTAAGTGAACTTAACCAATTGATAGTCATGTGGTACCAAATAATTAACTCCTTAGTTAATTAGTCTAATTTAACTTAATCCATTCGGGGGCATTTGATAAAATTGGAACATTACATAGAAGATTAGCATGGCCCCTATGCAAGGATGACATGCATAAATTGAGAAATGGTCTAATTTAACTCCTTAAATTAATTGGATCAATTTAACAATTAAATTGTCCAAGCCAAAATGACCACAAATTGCAGTAACTGTAAATCTCCAAAAATTGATCATGAGGGAGTATTTCTAACTCTTAGAAAATCCCTTTTCATCAAGCAGAATTTGCAATTAGCTTTTGTATTTGACCTATTAGGTTCTACCATTCATTGGACATGGGCTCACAATTCTTTGTGACTTACAGAATTTTAAATATTCACATTAGTTCCTTTAAACTAGCAAGCTCAACTTAATTAATCTCTATTAATTGAAGAGTACCCAATATCTATGTTGATGTTAAACCTCAAGCTCATGGAGCCCAATAATTAGCCAAAATGAATACTTTTGGAGAACTATTCTAGCTCTATGCGTACATGTAAATATGGTCTTTCCATCTTTTTTTTCCTAAAAGAGGCTTAGGGTAAGATATTTGTCGGCCCTATAATAGCCTTACTATTAAGTCTCTATTTAAATATTCAACTTCCCTTTATGACCTCATCTTTGGAAAACTCCTTTTTCAAATTTTCATACTACCTTGTGCAAGAATTTTTTGGAATCGATCATTATAGAATATATAGGAGATGTACTTACCCTTCATAACAATAAGGACTCAAATCCCATCTTAGATCTCACAAACCTCTATATGTAAGTAGCTTATACCTAATCTCTACCTGAATAACTTACTATGTGGCTAAAGAAAAGTTAAAGTATAAGAACCTATATTGTAAGGTTACCATGGATCCTCAAGTTAACGAACTAGTTATATGCACTAGCATAAGCTGGAGAACTTGCTACTACTGACTTGCGACATAGCTATCCAATAGATTCTCATAAATGGTCTTCAGTACTTTGTTTACTAATAAAAACCCATTAACATGTACCTATATCTCCTATGGCCTTTCTCATTAAATGAAGTAATATCCAACTCTTAGATTTATGCGTTGTTAATGTAAGTTTATTATGTTCTTAGATGTCCTGTCTCATAAGATCTTATGACTTGAAAGATTTAAGATCACAACTATATAGGACTTATTCCATGATCATAACTGAGTATACTAAACAAGTCCCATAGTCTTGTGTGATCTAAGGGCTTCAAGCAAATGTTAGTGAAGTAAATATAAGCATAAGATGAAGATGGCCATTTAAATAATTATCATTCAGTCAAGATTGTATCACAAGTGCAATAGTTTACATGTCAATTTAATTGACTTGTGGGGTACTATTCCAATAAAAATGACCAAGATTTCTTTTGTAGGACAATCAGAGCAAACTACAAGTTCTTTACATTTGATCCATCTAGATATTTGTAGCCCACTAAGAGTTAATGCGATAGGAGTTTTTCTTACTTCATTAGCTTTATTGATGACCATACTTGGTTTGAACATATGTATCTTATAACGTATAAATCTGAAGCCATTAAAAAATTCAAAGAGTATAGAAAAAAAGTTGAAAAGCAAAAAGGACTTAGTATTAAAACTCTTCAATTAAATCAAGAAGGAGAACACTCAAGTACTAAATTCTTGAATTATCTAAAGAAGAATGGGATTTTCTTTTAATAGACTCCACCTAGCACACTTTAACACAATGGAGTAGCCAATAGGAGATATTGTACCCTATTAGACATGATATGTTTCTTGATGAGCTTTTTCAATGTGCTTATATCTTTTTGGGGATATGCCTTATAAAAAATAGTAATGTAACTAAATGTAGTACCCTCAAAGTTGGTGATAAAAACATTGTAGGAGATGTGGTTTGGCAAAGTACTCTCTCACTCTTATCTAAGAGTTTAGGGGTCTCCCACTTACGTCAAGCAGCTAGTGGGAGGCAAGTTAGATAATAAATACATCTTATTCAAGTTTGTGGGATACCTAAGAGAGTTTCTGGGCTATTATTGTTATGATCCCTCGGAATAAAAGGTGTTTATTTTGAGGCATGCCTATATTTTGGAAAAAGATATAGTATTGATCTTGAGGAATTTTGAGCAAAACTTTCACTAAAATAGTGAAAGTATGTGAAACAATACATTGTCAACGGTTTAGCAATACATAATGTTTACTTATTAGAAAATCTTAATGATACATGTGAAATGATACATTATTAGGAAACTTTTCGAGGAAACATTTCACCAATTGCAATGTCTAAGTTCATTCATATTTTACTTGCGATAAGCACATATTATGAGTATGAGGTATGGCATGTGGATGTTAAAATCGCTTTTCTCAATGGAAATAATGAAAAAGAAATCTATATGGTGCAACCACAAACATTTAGAGAGAGTGAGCAAAAGGTTTAAAAACTCGAGAGATCCATTTATGGACTTAAATAAGCGTCCTATAGTTGGAACATACATTTTGATAAAATAGTTAAATCATTTGGCTATGTTAAAAATGTCTATGAACAATGATGTACAGGAAGGCTAGTAGGAATAATGTACTATTTATTATGCTTTATGTTAATTGCATTATTCTCATTGGGAGTGAGAGAGAAATGTTAGTATATTAAAGCATGGTTACCTATGTTGGAATAGTACGCTACAAGCTAATGGCATTGGCCTTGTAAAAGCTATTTCCTTGTAAAATAATCTTAATTGAACGATATTTTTATATGGCCATCTTTATTTTATGCTTTATGCCCCTTCACTTGCATTTGGATAAAGCCCTCAGATTACCTATGATCGCAAGAATTGGTTTGGTGGCCATGGAATAAGTCTCACATGGTCGTAAACAAACCTTCGAAGTCATAAGATCTTAAATGATGGGGTATCTAAGATCTGGATAGATTTACACTAATGATGTATAATTCTAAGAGTTGGATATTGCTGCATTCCATGAGCAACTATATGAGATATGAGTACACGTTAGTTAGTGTTTGTTAGAGAACAAGCCACTAAAGACCTACTAGAGAATCTATTAAGTAGCCATAGTAGCAAATTGGTAGTGGTTAATTTTTCCACTTATGCTAGTGCATGTTATTAATCCTTTGACCTGAGAATTCGTGGTAACCTTGTGTCTAGTCCTCATGCTTTGACTCTTTTTTAACCACCTAGCTGGTCTTTCAGGTTGAGATTGGTTACGAGCTACTTGGCATGGAGGTTTGTGAGCTCTAAGATAGAATCTAACTCTTCGCTATTGTGAAGGGTGAGTGTATGTCCTATATAATCTATAATGATTGATTCCCTGAAATTCTTGCACAAGGTGGTGTGAGAATTTGGAAAAAGGAGTGTTTCATAGAGAAGATCACACAAAGCGATCGAACATTGAGAATAGAGACATAGTATTAAAACTATTAGGTAGTAGACAAATATGTTGCCCTATGCCTTTTTCGAATGATAAGAGACAAAAGGACCATATTTGCATGGTACGCATATGCTATGATGGTTCTCTAGAATATTCATTTTGACCAATTAGTTGGGCTTCATAAGCTTGAGGTTGGACATCAACCATTGAGATTAGGTACTCTTTAATTAATGAGATTATATTGAATTAATTCGATTAGTTTAAAAAGAGTTTTAATCTAAAATAAAAATAAAACATTCAAAGTTGCAAGGAGTTATAAGCCCATATCCAATTAATTTTAGAATCTATTATGTCACACACAAAAGCTAATTAGCTTCCTACTTAATGAAAAACCTTTCTAAGTGTTAGAAAACTAACTCCTAGTGGACTGATTATATGGTACCAATTTTTTAGGTTTTTTTTGCTTTGATTAATTTAAGTGTTAAATTAATCAATTAATTTAAGGATTTAAATTAGACCAATAATTAAAAAGTTAATTATTTGGTGCCAACATGACCATCAATTGGTCGAGTTATGCTTAAGAGTTAAGCTAGTTTGACTTAAAAGTTAAGTCAAAGATTAATTAATTAAATTAAAGTGTTTAATTTAATTAATGAGAAGACTGAGCTTTGGATGGAAAATTCCAATGAAGAGTTCATTTAAGTTGGCAATTTAATTAATTTGAAATTAAATTTCAAATTAAATTCAAATGCACATGAAATTCAAATGTGATTTGAAATTCAAGCATGCCACCTTGGTAAGTAAGTGGCTGCCCACCACTCTTGAGGAAGGTATGATGCTTAGTTGGCATCACACCATCCTACCTCTATATATAGATATAGAGGTGACGATATTCAACAACTCACACCATTTGTGAAGAATTAGATTCTAACACAATTTCTTCCAAAACTCTCTTGGATGCATTGCATTCATGTGTTGAAAGCTTTGCTCTCTTCTTCTTCTTCCCTACATAAAATCCACCTCCACCAAAAAAATATCCTCTCTTATTCTATCTTATAGATTTTAGATTTTGAAATATTTAATTGGTGTTTAGATTATAACAATAGAGGTAAACAAGAGAGTTTGCTTATTGTGGAGATCCACCTACTTAGAGTTCGATTTGGAAATATTATCCAGCAGGTTCCAGAAGGTTTTCCAATCCAATTGTTTTACAGTGAGCTTATAAAGGAGTTGAGAAGCTCCAATAATGTTTTTGGAATTTTTGGAGGATTTTTGGTTGGGAGATTTCTACACTTTTCCAGCACGCTAGTAGCAAAGAGTTTCTGGAGTTGTGAAAAGTTCACAAGTTTCTTCATAGATTTTTCTTTTCAAGGTAATGCTCTCACCAAATCTAAATCCCTAGCATGATTTGATCATTGGTATGCTTGTAAGAACTAGTTAAATTAATACCTTTGAAGTTTTTATAATTAGATCCTAGTGCCTTGCTTGCTTTCAATTTGCGCAATTCTTCATGTAGGATTTAGGAGAAACATCCTACATATTAGGAAAACATATCTAGAGAGATAGATCTAGGAGAGATTCCTCTCTATAGGACACAACCTTTACCTTTCTAAGTCTATGGTCCCTAAGATAAAGGAAGAGAAACATATGATGTCTCACATACCTTATTCCTCCACCATTGGGAGCATATATAATGTATGTCATTCAATGTACATAATCAAATGTGGCACACACTCTAATTGTTATGAGTTATTTTCAATCCAACCTTGGTGAGAGTCATTGGATGGCCGTTAAAGCAATCTTTATGTGCTTGAGTAGGACTAAGGATTTTCTTTTGGTATACAGCAATAGAGAGTTTAAGCTCGAAGGATTTTTGATTTCTAGTTTCCAATTCAATTGTGGCTTCGGAAGTTGCGAAGGAAGGTGGTTGCATGAAAATTTTTATTTGAGAGTTAGATATAGTGCTTAGCATTGCTAAGCCAATAGTTGTCTTCTATGACAACAATAGGGTGCTAGCGTAAGTTAAAGAGCCAAGATTCCATTAACAACACTAGCACATTTTGAGGTAATATAATTTAACATGAAAGATCATTGATAGAGGCTACATTTGAGTGAAGAGAGTTACCTCAGAAGAGCATCTAATAGATCTACTGATAAAACCCCATCACAAAAGGTCTTTGAAGGACACCTAGAGAAGATAGGTCTTAAGACTACAAGGAAATAGGTGTAGGGCAAGTAGGAAATTAATAGAATAGTGCCCCACCAACCAATTTGATTGGCATGTAAACTATTTCACCTGTGATATAATTTTGATTGAATGATATTAATTATAAATAGCTATCTTTATCTTATGGTTATATTACTTCACTACTATTTGGTTAAAGCCCTTAGTTCACATTAGATTATGGGACATGGTCACTTCACTGGGTGGTGATCATGAAACAAGTCTTACATCATCATGATCTTAAATCTTCTAAATCATAGGATCTTATATGATAAGGTATCTAAGATCCAGATAGACTTGCACTAACGATGCATAAATCCAAGGGTTGGATATTAGCTTGTTTCATAAGTAATCTATATGAGATATGGGTGTATGTTAGTGGGTGCTAGTAAGAGAACAAGTTCACTGAAGGCCCACTTGAAGATCTACTAGATAGTTATAGTGGCAAGCTCATGATAGCAAGCTCTCTAACTTACATTAGCATATATAATTAGTCCTTTGACCTGAG
Organism: Jacaranda copaia; assembly: GCA_014898725.1. Lineage (NCBI taxonomy): Eukaryota > Viridiplantae > Streptophyta > Magnoliopsida > Lamiales > Bignoniaceae > Jacaranda > Jacaranda copaia. The sequence continues at coordinate 427,528 of JACGDI010004412.1, forward strand.
GATCCATGGTAACCTTATATTTAGACCCTCATGCTTTGACTTTTCCTTAACCACTTAGCGAATCATTTTGATTGAGGTTGGGTATGAGCTACTTAGACATGAAGGTTTTTGAGATCCAAGATGGAATCCAACTCCTTGTCGTTGTGAAAGGCGAGTGCATCTCCTATCTATTCTAATGATCAATTCCAAGGAGTCCTTGTGCAAAGAAGTATGATAATTTGGAAAAGGAGTCTTCACAAAGATGAGGTCCTAAATTAGAATTGACTATTGGGAATAAAAATATAATATCGAGGCAATTAAGGAACTGGCATATCTTGCCTTAGGTCTCTTTTAGGAGATATTTGCAAGGTAAGCATAGAGCTAAAAATGGTTCTTGAAAAGCATTCATTTTGGCCAATTAGTTGGACTCCATACGCTTAAGTTTGGACATTGACCATGGAGATTGGGTACTTTTTAATAAATGCGATTGATTGAATTAAGTCATTAGTTTAAAGGAGTTTAGACTAATGTGAATATTTGATATTTAATAAATCGCACAAGAGTTGTGAGCTCATGTTCAATAAATAGTAGAACCTAATGGGTCTCATACAAAAGCTAATTAGGAATTCTACTTGATGAAGAGGAATTTTCTAAGTGTTAGAAAAATTCCGACTTGACCAATTTTTGAGGTAGACAGTTGACGCAATTTTTATGGTCATGTTGTCTTGATCAATTTAATTGTTAAATTTATTCAATTAAATTAAGAAATTAAATTAGACCAATTAAATTAAGAAGTTAATTTAATTGATGCCGCAAGCTAACTTAACAAGTTAAGTAAACAATAGCTAGCTTAAAGAGTTAAGATAATTGACTTCAGAGTTAAGTCAAAGGTTAATTAATTAAATTAAAGTGTTTAATTTAATTAAAATGAAGAATCATTTTTGGAGGGAAAATTAAAATGAATATTTCATTTGGAGTCCGTTAGAATTTATTTAGATGATATTTCACCAGATGAAATGAAGATTTAAAATGAAATTCAAATGCACATCAAATTCACATGCAACTTGCTTGCAAGTTGGCATGCAAGTGGCACCAATATTGAGGATGGTGTGATTCCTCTATTTATATATAGATATAGAGGATGGCTGGTGACACACATGTGAATGCAAGCAATTTTAGATCTAACTGTTAGATTCTCTCTTTCCCTCTGATTTTGCATGTGTTGCCTTGTGTGTTGAAGCTTTACATTTTTCTTCATCTCCTACGTCCAAAATTAGCCTTCATCCTTGATCTTCTGTCCTTTGTTTTCCAGCTAACATTGGAGAGAATTGGATTGTCCATTGGTGTGTCGATCTTATCATTAGATACAAAACAATTAGATTGCTAACCTTTTGGAGATCCTTTGTTCAAGCAGTAAATTGGAAGCATTTCTGGTGAAACTTTCGATTTTGTGGCTAATTTTTCTACTGAAGGTTCATCAAGCTGTTGGTGATCTCCTATCAAAATTTCAACTGATTCCAATTTGATTTCATTGTAAAAAAGTTGACATGAACCTGCTGCACCAGGGGAGACTGCATTGAAGGAGTTCAAGCATGTCTTCATCTCTTTGGTTGGAATTTGCTTTCTAGGTAATTTTCTTACCCTAATCCACTTTAATGGAATGAATTAGATCCTTGGGGAGGTGTGATCAATTTTGATTTCAGTTTTTAAGTATTTGTTTAATTGGATCCTTGGCTGACCTTGTTTCAACTTCTTCAACTGACTAGAGGCTGATTGGAGATTACCTTGGGTGTGTAGATCATGTCATTAGAGGTTAGACACTTGGATAGTTTTGCTATTGAAGATCCACTACAGGGCAGAAAGTCTGGTGGTGAATTTGGAGCACTTGCCATTTTTTGTTTTTGCAAAAAATTTTACTGGATATTCCTCAAGGTGTTAGGGAGGTGCTATCCAAACTTCTGCCAAATCAGAGGTGATTTTCTTGGGCAAACATTGTCAAAATTTTGCTGTGCTAGGAGGAGACAATTTTAAAGAGTTCAACCTTATTTTCATATCTACCTTGGATTTTAATCGATCCAGGTATTTTTTCTCATCCAAATCCATTTTATAGCATGATTTGATCATTGGCTAGAGTGTAGTCAAGTTTTGATTTAGCTATATTTGGTTTATTAATTAGATCCCCACGCTACACTTTCCTTTATCTTTCCCAGCCAATGCTATATTCTACAAATAGCAATTTGCATAAGGATTTCATTTCATCAATTAAAAATGCTAGCACACTTACCTTTATCTCAACAACAACTTGAGCAAAACTTTTCTTTCCAGTATTGTGATCCATTTTGTTTTGTGCTCTATGCACTTTGTTTCTAATACTATGTCTCTACATATACAAATACATATAAATAAGGAAACTTTAATTATGTTAATAAGAAAGCTTTAATTCTATTATTAACAAAAATTTAATAGTTTATATATAGAAAATGTTTATTTATTACACGTGCTTCGGTAGTAGCCCAATAAATCATGAGGTTTTTTCATTGATCAAAAGAAACCCTTTTCTCATCTGAATTAGGTCATCTACGTAGATTTTGCTCCAAAGATGCTTTTGGATTAGAGCACTTTCTCTTTACTCTACTCTTCTAGCTCCTCCATTTCTTTCCCTTGTTTTTCAAAGCCCAAACTTCAAATCCTAAAGGAAGCACAAACTTTCCTAATGTGTCATGCAGAAAGTATGACACGTTAGTTTAATCTTATACTGAAAAATAAAAACAACTACATAAAATAAAGAAAAAATAGTTAAAGATTTTGCAATATTACCTTAAGCAAGTCTATTGTTGCTTTTTTGAGGGATTGTGGCACTTTATGCCAATCTTTTATGTTTAGTGGTAGTAATGAGCCATTTGTAACTATGGTGCCAATAAATTAAATTTGCTCACTTTTATTTAGGGTAATAGGTTGTCCAAGCTTGTAAACTGAACTTACTTGCATGTTCTCGTTGCCTAGACATGAGCCATGTGAGTAGCCTCTCAATTTTTTTGTTTTTCATAAGCAACACCTTGAAATTAAAAAGCTATGTTTATAAAATATTTTCATTATGGATAGGTAACATAAAACTAAAATAAACAAATTCTTATGCAAATTATATGTAAAATATTGCTTATATTACTGCACATATCAAATTTTTGTTTATATTCTCAATGATACAAATTTGTGTGTTCTAATAATGGAATAAAGGGATAATAGTCAAATATCAAAAGAAAACAAATTATGGTATGCAACCACAATTTTGCTGCTATGTGTATTTTACACCGCAATGAGCATAAACTACAAATTGGTCCATATTTCTTTCATAATATTCTATTTCTTTGTAATTAGTACTCCTATTCATTTGAGATGAGCATATACTTCAAAACTAGATAATGAAGTGGTTATTGCTTTAGCTTTGGTGCAAAAAGATTCAAGCTCACAAGAATTGATCGAGGTAGCATACAAATAAACATTTAGTGCTACTAGTATCGCATGAATTTGCATCAATCCAGTGTTTTAGACTTCACAAAATGTAAGCTTTTCATTTCATTCATCTTTAAACTAGCATATTTGAGCTTCACAGTTTAGGATATAAGTATTTTTCTCCCATCACTCTTTTAAATTAGTAACAAGAATATTGATAATGTATTGAGCACTTACTCTTATTTTCTTCTTCCTAATTGTCGCTCATCCCCATCAAATCTGAAGTTAATGGTTATTGCATGGATTCTTTTTATGTTTAGTATGTTGATTACTTTCCATCACTATAAAAAAAAGTATAACATGTTTTAGTAAAACAATATCAAAAACCTCTATCTAGCCATACAAAGTAAGCACTAGACTGTGTAAATATAAATAATAATAAATATATGTATGAAATATATGAAGAATATTTCTTCATCCTAAAATATCACCTTTATGTCTTGTTTGCTTGACATGTCAAATTATAGTCCATATAGCAATATGCAACAAAAGAAAAAGGAAAGAAAAAGTTAACTATAACTTCTACTTAAACAGATTTTTCTATACTGTCTACTACAATCCTAGGGACCCCCTTGCGAAGTTAAATGACATCTTCATTCTTATTAATTGGTTGATAAGCGTAACTTTATTTTGTAAAATCATGTCAACAGCATCAGTTGATAAATCTTTGTCATTGTCAATATTTTCTCTAGTTTTTGTTTTAGTAACAACATGCCAATCTTTATTGGTAATATTTTCTGCATAAAATACTTGATCCACTTGAGATGTAAGGGAAAAAGGCTCATTTTGACCCTTTATATTTGTAAAATTGATTAAAGTAAATCCATCATCATCCTCTTCCAATCTCTTGCCCTTAGATACCCAATCACAATCAAATCGTATGACTTTCTTGCCAACGACATGATATAACTCAATTATGTTTGTCAAACTTCCAAAATAAGTCATCTATTCCAAGATAGGCCTCCAATCTTTCTTGCTTTCAAAGCTTGTCATTATTGCATTAGCCATTACCTTACTATTTTGGGTTTTTCTCTTTCTCTCAACTTCTTTAGTATGAAACTGAAACCCATTTACTATGAAACCTTTATAGTTTGTACTAGTAGGAAGATGTTCCCTTGCAAGATTTTTTATATCATCAAATGTTGAATCATCTTCATTGATATCCAACCCTTGGACCTAGAATAAAAGATTATATTATTAAAAAATTGTAGCAAACTAAAAAACAATAATATGTTATATATGTAACTTGTTGCAATGCACATGATCCAAAAACTAAGAAACAAGGAGCTCGCTATGGTTACGCTTATTTGCATGCTCTCTTGCATGATGTTTCTTACGCCTAACAATTGCCTCATGTTGGCAGCATAGCAATAATTAAAAATTTAAATAAATAATTAAACCTATTTAAAAAATAAAAAACTTAATAGGAGCATTACTGTAGCTTACTCAATATATGATGCTATCCATCACAATTAAATACAACATTTCGATGAGCTTTAGTCAGTGTATCTCAACCTAAAATAATTGCTTTCCCTTTCCACAATAAATGACTAGTCATTTAGAATCTAAATCAAGCCTTATGTACATTGTCTATCACAATTTCGACTAGCTCAATCAAGCCTTATTTCAACATTGTCATCAAAATATAAAGAACAGAATGTCAAGCATTTTTTTGCTAAGTATCCTACTGCAATTGATCTCTTTGACCAACCTCTTTTATGTACATAAGATTTCAAAATGATCAAGTACTTAAATAATTAGAACAATAATAAGAAATTATTATGTTGAAAAAAATTATATTAAAATTATAAATTCATAAGAGAGATTATCATTCAATTAGGTACATCTAATGATACTAAAAGGGCTTAGCTAAACTTGCCTCAGCAACCAAATGTATTGATAAATGAACCATGATATCAAAAAATATTGGAGGAAATATTTTTTTCTAGTTGAAAAAGTATGACTACAATTTCCTTTTCCATTCTCTCCAAGTTGGCATGATGGAGTGATTTTAAAGCACAAATCTTGAAAATGGAAACTTAAACAAATCAAAGGAGGATGCACTAGTTTTGGCAAAAGTTTATGTAGTGATAGTGGCAACAATTGTTACATCAATATGTGTCTATCATGACTTTTATGGCCAAAAATATTAATTGGTTTCAAGTGCACACTCTTGGATACATTCGCCACATAACTATTAGGAACTTTTATCTTTTTCAAAACTATGCAAAAAATTTCCTTCTCATATCTATCTATTGCAAAAGAAGATAAGGGTATCTATTCCCGACTAGATTCATCAAAAAGTGGATGTAATCTAGCTCTTATGCCCATAATTTGCAAATCTAAGTGTGCTTTGTGATTATCCTTTAATTTATCAGAATCTAGAAATGTATATAGGACTTTATCGCACACATTTTTCTCAATGTGTATGACAACAAAATTAGGGCGTACAAATTTTGTTTCCAATATGGTAAATCAAAGAGAATACTTTTCTCCTTCCATCAACATAGTAGCTATAAATCACCAACTTTTTTTCCAAAAAGTATTTAAGAAGTTTTTTTTTTTTCATCAAAGACCACAATTCCACTCAAATAAGATGGTGTTTTTCAATGTTCCTCATTTCCATCAAATGATCCATTTTCTTTTCAATTAGGATGATCCTTCGATAAGAAAATATAATGGCACGTATAACAAAACTTGTGAGAGTCATCAAGCTATGTAGAATTTGTATGCTTTTGACATACAGGACATGCATATTCCCCTTTTACAATACAACCTGACAAAATTGCATGCCTAGAAAAATCATTAATAACCTAAAATAATGCTACAGGCATTTGAATAGTTTTTTTAGATACAACATCATATGTGTTCACTCTTCCACCTCATACTTCTTTTAGCTCTACAATTAATGGTTGCAAATACACATCAATATCGTTACCAAGTTGAGTGGGACTAGGTATGAGTGTGAATAATATGAAATATGATTTGTTCATACAATCCCCCAGTGGCAACTTATATGACATTAAATTAACAAGCCACGTACTGTAAGCATTATTCATTGTTCCAATTGGATTAAACCAATTAGTTTCCAAACTTAGCCTAACATTATGAGAATCTTTAGCAAAATTGGGATGGAGATGGTCTAAAGTATGCCAAGTTGGTGAATTAGCTTGGTGTCTCATGACACCATCTTTGGGGCATTTTTCTACATGCTACCTCATAAGAGATACAGTTTTAGAATTCATAAACAACCTCTATAGCCTTAGCTTCAAAGGAAAATACCACACTTTCTTTACTTTCTTAGATTTAGTAGAAGGAACATCACTTTTAGAAGAAGAATCACTAGACGAATCAAGTTCAAGTTTGAAGTTTTCCATTATGGTTAATCGCATGTATTATACTTCATTTTGTTTTCATCCACACCCTAATAAAGCATACAATCATTTTGGCATGCATTGATCTCTCTATAATGATGACCTAAATCTTTCATTATTTTCTTAGTTTCATAATAATTTTTAGGTAGTTGAACGCTTTCTAGAAATTATTCTTTAAGCAAATCAAGCATCATTGTAAAAGAACTATCACTGCAATGGCCAAGACATTTGATTTAAAGCATTCTAACAATGAAAGAAAGTTTTGGAAACTTTTGGCATCTTGAGTCTTCTTTATTAGGCACTTCTACCTTATTTGGTGACTTATTTCCATTAAAATTACCCTAATTTTGCATCTAAAATGCATCACATAGCAAGCTTTCCATATCATCAAAATTATCTAGGTCATCATATGAAAGAACTAGAGATGATCCTTTATAGTATAACTTACCATAAAGAAACCTTCCCAAAGCAAATTCTCTTCCACAACTATTGGTTTTCTATATTTAATATTTTTGCATTCTTTACATAAGCATAAGATGAGTTCATTTTTTGAATTCAAAATTGTAAAATCTAAAAACTATCATACTCTTTTTTTGAATTCAAAGCTTAACCTTAGGAGATTCATCCAACTCTTGTCCACATAATTATTTTGAAAGCAACATGCACTTGAGAGAGAACTTCATGCAAAACGAATAAATAATTAAAGATAAACAACAATTAATAACTATGTCAATATGAATAGATACCTACTACCAATCATTCACTTTATGTTCATGGAACAAATAAATATAAAGAGACTAAAAGCTCGTGCCCCTTTTTTAAAGGTTAGTAAAATAAAATAAATTGAGAAAGTTCAAGATGTATTTTTAAAATGAACAAAGGGTAAAATGGGAATTAAATGTGACATATATATATGAGATCATTTTACTTGATTTAAGAGGATTGGCTTATCCAATCTAATATAATACGTACTTTGTTTCATTCAAACTATTTTTCTTCTATCAAATAATATTATAAAATGTTGCTATGAATAAATAATAGGACATTAAGTTTACCAAACTGATCATGCATATGATGGTCAATTTGAACAGCTTTTGGCATCAACTTAAGGTTCAACAGAAAGTAAAAAATTTGTTGTAGAATGTAAAAATCAAGAATCATAGGCAAGTAATAAGTTGACTTAAGTTCCATCCAATATTCATCTATCAAAGAGTAGAGTAGAACAAAAGTTATGGAACTTACCTGGCTTTACTTCTAGTTCTTTACTCAACAATTTTTTCTATCAAAGCAAAATTCATTAAGTAAACATATCTCAATATGACAGAAAACTCATGTAAGAAACTCAAAATATATGTGTCCATATTTCATGCATCGTTATTGTCCACAGTAAAAAAAGCAAAGATATCGTATTTGAAATGTTTATTATAAAAGGTAGTGATAGTGCATATGATTATCTTAGAATGGATAGCTGTAATTGATGAGTAATTTTGAAAGGTTAGGACAACAACATCAAGATTAATTAATTGTAACTACTTCAAATGTAGCGTCCCCTCCTGGAATAGCACCTAAGTTGAGGCACTACTCCAGTCCAAACTTAAAATACAATTCATAATACACTTAATAAGACCATAACGAACTTTTCAAACTTAATTAACCAAAAGCAGCAACAAAAGTTTAACCTATTGATCACAACAAAACACAATATACATACCATAGTTCAACCCCTGAATACCCGACAAAATTATACAAGCCTTAGATCTTAAATAACTATTTTGACGTATCACAACACCTCTATTCCAAGCTTACCATTCGAGAGATTTTAAACTTACACATAAGTACCTATTCAATTATAGATTGTATCTCTTCTTCAGCCCAAGATAAAGATCCACATTCACCACTTTATCCTATCTGAGAAACATGAATAGTGAAGGGGTAAATCCATAGGACTTAATGAAGGATATTCTTAATAAGAAATAATGGGGATCTGTTAGGAGAAAATCCACCCAATAAATCATCAATTTATATTCAAAATTGAAACACATAAAGAACGAACAAGAATAATCAATAACAAGTTTAGTATGTAGATAATAAAAAATCCAAGAACAAACAATATCAAATTCAAGACTTCTAATAGGTACTAACTCAAAGTTGTAATTGTTGCCTTAATCGGCTTTGGATCGTCTCAACCAATTTTGCTCGACAAGTACAGAGCATCTCAATCGATCACAGTTAGGAGAAAATACAGATGACTCATCCTGTACATACTACAGCTTGATGTAGATAAAGAAGCTACACTGTCCTTATTACTCCAAGAGCAAACAAAAATGATTAGAGTACGATCAGAACAGAACAAACCTAAATATAATATGTAGTTCAACAAATTAGAACAAACCTGTATATCAAAATCTCTTTATACCAATCAAACAAATATTCCCAAAGTATGTTAGCTTGGCAAACAATTGGTGTACCCATACGAACCATATGGTGCACTGTGAATACCTGAGTGGGCTACTTAACATACCGCTGATGCCTAAGCAGACCACTTAGCATATCATGGATACCCATATGGACTGCAAGGCCTATCCCATGTATCCCAACATTTCGCATAGGATTAGCACTCGACCCACGTACAATTCTCCAAATGAGTACAACAAGTATAACATATACAAATAAGCAATTGCTTACCAACAAGGCAATATAATGACTAACACGAATAGATAAGTCAACTAGTCATATAACAATTACAAGTATGTAAGTATGCCAACAAGGCATCTGGCAATAAGTTCAAGATAGATAATGATAAAGACAAGTACCAAACATGACAAAAGGAGTTCTAGGTGCCAGAACAGTTAGAAAATTGAATTGATATCAGAGATAACCCTCACAGGGATATTCAAATCAGATAACAGATAATAGACAGATTTCAATCACAATTCAGAGAATGGTTTTGAAATAGTAGAACCCACACAGAGGTTTATTACAACCACAGATAAGAAAAAGAAAGTGCTAGGTTAGCAAACCCTCACCTCTGTACTTTCAGAAACTGTAGTTACCGTCAGCAGTCTACTAGTCCATGGGTTCCAATTCCACGTCACCTAATCCAAAAGAGTATATTTACAATTAAATTCCCATTCAACCTTAGATTTTACTAATATACTTAATAATATTCCAAAACCACTAATTATTCTTTTAACACAATAGTTATAAAGCTTAGGCAGCGCTATCAATACAAATTTGCTAACTAAGCCACTAATATAGAAATAGTCATAAAACTCACCTCAATTATTAAAGAAGTATAGCTCGATTCCTATTTACATATTATCCTCATATCATTATCTCAAAACATTAATAAAAATTCAATTATCTCAATTAACCCACTTTTATCACTCAAGTCTCAAATTCATAAAATTAGGATTTTCTCTTATTAAAATAGTTGGTAATTTTCATGATTTCATAAAATAATACTATCCAATTTTACTAAACTCATACCGGCACATGCATACTTAGCACCTTAATTCCATAACATCTCAAATCATCCAATTATCATATCTTAAGTTTCAATTTCACAAATCATAGTTAAATAGCGTAATTATCTCAATTAATCCTAACATTACATAAATAATACAAATTCAGGCCCACTAAATCCACTACAATCCACGTATGGCCTCGATATAGATATATACCACTTAGTACAACATTTGAAGTAATAAAGTACAATACACATATATATAACCAAATCCATTCCAACTCTTTACCCACAAATCGATTATTCGGACCTCAAAAAAATGAACCAAGGACATTGCTATGATTCTCATGATGAGATGAGGATTCTATTTCAAAATCGCTACTGCAAAAAAAATGCAAAACCACCACCAATCAAAGCCTCTCAGCTCCAAAAATCCAATGCCTTCCTTAATTTTGAGTTTTGCCATCAGGAAGCCTATTAATTACAGCCAAAAATTCAGGCACCACTTTACATCGTCGTGCTCTACCACCTCTGTTTCACCATCTTCGGTGGTTGAAACTCAAAACTAACTTTGCCAAACACTTCCTGCCGCTGAATTTATCCTAAAATACCCTCAATTCGCCATAGAAAGCCTTTAAAAATTGGAAACCCACCAAGCTCCACTAATGCTCGTTTGGCCTTCACATTTTTTAATGGCCTGTAGTCCAACCACTGTGCATAGGATATGAACGCGATGCTGAGGTCAAGGGGAAATAAGTTTTTAGGTTGGTTTTAGGGAAAAATGAGCTATCGAAGAGATCGTCGGAGGTAAAGAGGTGATGGCGTGGTGGAAAAGAAAAGTAAAAATGGGGTTTGTATTGCAAATTCCATATTTATAGGGGATACTTTTAGAAATTCTAATTTGGCCCCCAAAACTTTTGGTTAGATTTCAATTAAGTCCTCCAAGATTCCCATAAACTTCAATTGAACCTCCAAAAATTTAAGTGGATAACATTAGATCCTTTGGGCCAAAAATAATAGCGATGCAACCTTAAAAGTCCCACGTTTAGTCCAATCAAGTTTTTGAAAATTGCAAATTTACCACTAAAACCTTTAAAAATTTTACAATCAAGTTCCTTTGATTTATCTTTTGATCCCTAAAATCCAATCAATATTTATCTTAATTTCTAAGCTCTTATTTCTGAAAATGCTAAATTCAGGGGTGTTACACACTTACCCCTTAAGAGAATCTGGTCCCCAAATTATTATCTGGTACTATTCTGACTAGCAGAAAATAATAGATATGATTTGTAGATCTATTTTTTCTTTCTTCATAAAATTTTGTTGAGCGTTTACTCTTATTGTCATATAACATTCTTTTACTTAATTGTTTACTATTGTTTAATATATCACAAAAGCCATTTTGACGACAAACAACTAGCAACATCACAAGATCATACTTACATAACATTCACATTAAAAGTAGTCATATGCTCACTTACATGCTAGACTTCATATCTTGTCATACATTGCTAAGCAACTAGATACAACTTCACAAAATTTAAACACATTAAGTACAAGCTTAAGTCATACGCCTACTGTTCCTAAAACCTGCCTAGTGTATGAAGCCAAAATGTATAGTGTTGGAGTCTCATCCGTTTATCATAAACTTAGGCAGAACCTTTAGCCACCCACTTCTTTTTTCTTAATAGAGTTAGTTCTCTCCATCTAAGGCAACTTTTCATAAAGTGTTGGTTGCTACCACAACTCACACATCTATTATATTTTTTCCAATAATCTGTCTCTTCATGGCTAAATCTTCCACAACCTCCATACTTTTTTCTTAGTGTCCTAGATTAGATCTTCAATCATTTCCTATCTAACTCACTCTCTTTATTGACAGTGATTTCCAACTTAGAAACTTTTCCTCATTGGCCCTTCTTCTCATTTGTAGTTACTTCAAGTATTTCTTATTCCACACGTAAGACTCTTGCTAAGATTTCTTCAAAGCTATATTGCTCGCAAGGCATAAGGAATTCTTGTATCTATGATCTTAATACCCTAATAAACTTCTCAGTCTTATACTCTTCTTTCCTCCATATATGTGATGCATACCGCAATAACCTACTGAATCTCACTTTGTATTGCCACACCATCATATCTTCTTAGGTAAGATTCTCAAACTCTTATTTTTGGGTGCCTTTTATTTCTCATGATATGAATTTATCCATGAATTCCCACATGAAATTATCCCAAGTACGAGGGACCTTCTTATACTCCTATTGCTGACTTACCCAGGTCCACCATTAAGTTGCGGCTTCTTGTAACAAATGAATAGTAGATGTGAGTTTGAGGTCATCCAAGTAATCTACCATTTAGAAGATATCTTTGATCTCCCTGATCCAGGCTTCTATCTTTAGGTGGTCTGATTCACCTATAAATTTTGAGGGATAAAACTTGAGAAGATACGCTAAAGTTCCTAACTCTGAAGGCTCTTCTCTTGCTGTTGAATGCAATTAGGGTCCTTATGTCTTTTTTTCAACATCTATTGGACATCTTCGATCTGAGCTTTCCTCTTTCAAACTTTCATAAGCCAAAGAATGCATCGGGTTATGTTTGGCGATGCCATCAACTCTGCTAACTCTCCAAAGCTTTCTAATATAAAAGAATGAAAAGGATTAATACAAAAATTAGTTGAACACATAAATACACAAATCTCAATCATTCCATGACAACTGATAAAATCCCATGAGCATTCTTGCAGTATTCAAACTCATCTTACTAATACCAACTAATCAAATTTATCTTAAATCCTTGAATCACACAAGAATTCCCTAATACATAAATTACTCAGAATTCAACATTCCAAAATCACATCGTGTCATAACTTAGGTTTTCCTTAGGTATACACATCTAAGACAGCTCTAAATTCAAGCTTAGTCACTATATTGCCTAAAAATTCTCAACTCATAATCACATTCTAAGATCAGATCCTAGCATAATTCAAGTTCATTTATCCCAAATAGATACTTTGCAATTGATCTAAACCCAAGTAAGTCTCTAGCAAGCCAATCAAATTCAGTCACATTAATCAATCCCACTTAACTTAGGTCATCAAAACTTAGGCTCTAATGCTATGTGTAGTGCCCCCTTCTGTGATAGCACCTAAGCTAAGGTACCACCTTAATCCAAACTTAAAATATGATTAATAATACACTTAATAGGACCATAACAAACTTTTCAAACTTAATTAACCAAAAACAGCGACAAAATTTCAACCTATCGATTACAACAAAATACAATATACGTACCATAGGTCAACCCCTAAACAAAATTATACAAGCCTCAGATCCTAAGTAAAAGTTTTGACATATCACAACATCTATATTCCAAGCTTAGCATTCAAGAGATCTTAAACTTACACGTAAGCACCTATCCAATTACAAATTGTATCTCTTCTTCAGCCCAAGCTAAAGATCCATATTCACCACTTTATCCTATCTAAGAAACATGAATAGTATGGGGATAAATCTACCCAACAAATTCTCAATTTATATTCAAAATAGAAATGCATCAAGAATGAGCAAGAACAATCAATGACAAGTTCAGTATGCAGACAATGACAAGTCTAAGAACAAATAATATCAAATTTAAGACTTTTAATAAGTACTAACTCAGGATTGTAATTGATGGCTTGATCGACCCTGGATCATGTCAACCAATTCTACTCAGGAGGTATATAGCATCTCAATCGATTATAGTTAGGAGAAAATATAGATGGCTCATATGGCATATATAACAGCCCAATGTAGACCAAGAAGCTACACCATCCTTATTGCTCCAAGAACAAACAAAAATAATTGGAGTACGATCTGAACAGAACAAACCCAAATATAATATGCAGTCCAACAAATTAGAATAAACCTTCATATCAAAATCTCCTTATACCAATCAAACAAATACTCCTAAAGCGTGAAAGCTTGGCAAACAATTGGAGTGCTAATACAGGCCGTATAGTGCACTACAAATACCTAAGTAGGTTACTTAGCATACTGCTGATACCTAAGTAGACCGCTTAGCATATCATGGACACCCAAGTGGATTGCAAGATGTATCATATGTATCCCAACATTCTACATAGGATTGACACTTGGCCTACGTACAATTCTCCAAATGAGTACAACAAGTATAACATATACGAACAAGAAATGTGTTGCTGACAAGGTAACATAAAGACTAACAAGTACAGATAAGCCAACTAGCCAAATAACAAGTACAAGTACATAAGTATGACGGCAATGCATCTGCATACAAGTTCAAGACAGATAATGATCAAGACAAGTACCAAACATGATAGAAAACGTTCTAGGTGCCAGAATAGGCAAACAATAGAATTGATATCAAAGATAACCCTCACAGGGGTATTCAAATCAGATAATAGATAATAGATAGATTTCAATCACTATTTAAAGCATGATTTAGAAATAGTAAAACCTACACAAGGGCTTATTACAACCACAGATAAGAAAAAAAGGTACTAGATTGGCAAACTGTCACCTTTGTACTCTTAGAAACTGCAATCACCGTCAGCAGTCTACTAGCCCTTGGGTTCCAATTCCACGTCACCTAATCCAAAAGAGTATATTTACAAATAAATCCACATTTAACCTTAGATCTTACTAATATACTTATCAATATTCTAAAACTACTAATTATCCTCTTAACACAATAGTTATAGAGCTTAGGCAGTGCTATCAATACAAATATACGAACTAAGCCACTAATATAGAAATAGTCATGAAATTCACCTTATTTATTAAAGAAGTATAACCCAGTTCCTATTTATATATTATCCTCATATCATCCTCCCAGAACATCAATAAAAATCCAATTATCTCAATTGACCCACTTCTATCACTCAAGTCTCAAATTCATAAAATTATGGTTTTCTCTTAATATAATACTCGATAATTTCCATAATTTCATAAAATAATACTATCAAATTTTACTAAACTCATACCAAGATATTCATACTCTGCATCTTAATTCCATATCATCTCAAATCATCCAATTATCATATCTCAAGTTCCAATTTCATAAATCATAGTTAAATAGCCTAATTATCTCAATTAATCCTAATATTACATAAATAATACAAATTTAGGCCCACTGAATCCACTACAGTCCATGCAAGACCTTGATATACATATATAATCCATATGAAATCTTATCTCAGTGCTTAGTACAACATTAGAAGCGATACGGTACAATATGTGTATGTATAACCTAATCCATTCCAACTCTTTACCCACAAATTGATTATCTAGACCACAAAATCACGAACTATGGGCACCACTACATTCCTCATGATGAGATAAGGATTTTATCTAGGAATCACCACTTTGTTGCCACCACCGGCTGTCATGTGCCACCATGCATCACTGCCAAAAAAAAGCAAAACCACCATCAATCAAAACATTTCAACTTAAAAAATCTAATGCCTTTCTCAATCTTGAGTTTTGCCATCGAGAAGTTGATCAATTATGGCTTGAAAGTCACATTACCACCTTATATTGCAATGTTCTGTTGCCCCTGTTTCACTATCTCCAGTGGTCGAAACTCAAAACTAACTTTGCCAAACACATCCTTGAGTTGAATCCGTCGTAGAACACCATCAATCCACCACAGAAGTCCTCCAAAAGTTGGAAACCCACCAAGGTCCGTCGCTGCCCATTCAACCTTCATGTTTTTTGATGGCCTGCTGTCTAACCACCATGCATGATATGTCGACATGATGTTAAGGTCAAGGGGAAGTAAGTTTTTAGTTTGGTTTCAGGGAAAAACGAGCTGCCAGAGAGTTCTCTGGAAGAAGAGAGGTGATGACATAATGGAGAAGAAAGGTAAAAATAGGTTTTGTATTGCAAATTCCGTATTTATAGGGGATACTTTTAACAATTCTTATTTGGCCACAAAACTTTTTGTTAGATTTCAATTAAGTCCTCCAAGACCCCCACAAACTTCAATTAAGCTTCCAAAAATCTGAGTACAGAAGATTAGATCCTTTGACCCCAAAATAATAGCCATGCAACCCCAAAAGTCCCAAGTTTAGTCTAATCAAGTTTCTAAAAATTGCAAATTTACCCCCAAAACTTTTAAAAATTTTATAATCAAGTCATTTTGATTTATCTTTTGATACCTAAAATCCAACCAATATTTATCTTAATTTCTAAACCCTTATTTCTCAAAATGCCAAATTCAGGGGTGTTACACCAAATGTAAAAGAGGTAAACTTTGGCAACTAAGTTTGCTTTTTGAAAATCCTCAGGATTAAAAGTTTTTATGCTACCAATAGAAATTCCACTTCAATTTTTTAAATGTTTTTGTAAGTATTTGATTGCCAACTGAACCAATGTAAGAGATATGACAAATGAAGCATAAGAAAAAAAAATTTGTAGCCTAAGAAAGAACAAAAGTGAGAATCTAATTTTTCGTTACATTCAAGAAGTTATAATATTCTCTACTATTCTAGAATCAATGTTTACTACCTCACTCCAAGGAAAAAGTATCAGATTTTTAAATGAATGGAATAATTTACTTTATTAGGGTTGGAATCAACAAGACAAGTAGCTGAAGTTTGGAGAAGTAAAATGCTGCCTTTCTTTCCTAATATTTGGCTCATTAACCATTTGATCAGCATCCAACCTAATTCTATGCACAATTAGGATGATCAACTAAAATCTTAAAGAACAATATATGCATAAGCAATCCTTATATCCATGGTAATATACCAAATCAGCATAGCACAAAAGAAGCACAACACTCTCAGATAGGGTATGACTATATTTAAGACAAATTAAAATTCTATTAACTCTTCTAAAAGCCACAAAAGTTTAATATTGTAGACAACAATAGACTTTGTTCCAAAAATTAACTCCCCTATCCTAACTTGTTTAATTGAGACTACCTAGTGATTGACCATACTTAATTAATAGATCATCTAATGCATTATATTTTAAAATATATGAGAGAAATATTAAAAGTATCAAAATACTCCAGGTTTTATAGTTAATTAAACTTCTTCATGTAATATTATACATAAACGATCATACATGCATGGTGAGATAGTCCACAAAATTAACTATCTTCATCATTGTTCCCAAAGAAGAAACATAGTAGTAAGACCACATGAAGTGTTTTTTTTTTTTTTCTTTTTTTAAAAGAGAAACTTAGAACAACTGAAACAAATATTTTAACAAGTTTGTAAACAACAGATTCAAACTCAATTTCCATCCCCATTACAATGGTCTCCTGTCATTAAAACATATTTATATGAGTTGCAATTGAAAATAAATAATTACCGAGCATCAATACAGTAACGCTTTTGTTGGAAAAATTCCCTTTCAAAAGTATCCTAATCTTTAATCTTCACACTTATAAAAACTGCATGCCCATATATATCCCCTGAAAATAGCCAAATTTAGAATAATATTCAGTATATAGAAGAAACAAATAAATAAAATTGCCTCAAAAAAAATCAATGGAGGTTGAAGTTAACTACACTTGTTAGTGCTAATTCATGGATAGCATTTGGAGTTTCTTCAAATAATGGTTGTGGACTCTTAAACCCTATCAATAAAACTTGCCACAAGTAGTAAACAATAAGTTGCACCATATACCAACAATATAAATCCCAAAAAATATTTCAAAGCATTTATTTACTTATTATTTTTCATGTTTTAAAGAGCATAAAAGTGCAAAAGTTTAATTGATCACAACATTACATTTTGTGCTAAAGAAGTGGTTTGAGTATATAAAACCCTAACGGTTGACTTTTGGGTTGCATTAACTACTGGTACAAGATTACAATATACGCACATTTGGCCATAACTATTCATAGAAGTAAACTGGGAGGCAGATTACAAGACATATAAGCCATTTCGCTCATCTAGCTCCATGAAAACCATCTCTAGGCTTAAATCTTAAAACATCAAATCCTTTGATAACTTAGTGCCTTCTTTTTATTTATTTTACTCAATCAATACGTAATTGAACATAAGTACTCCTCATTATGTAGAAACTCAAAATATTAAAATGCTTAATGAGCAACCATATACCAATTTCAATGATATTCCCCAACTTCTGGTTGTATATATTTTCTCGCCTTTCCATTAATTCGTTTACAATAGAAGCAATAGTAGTTATTCATTTTTTTTGTTGCTTAACCATTCTAATTTATTTCCAATATCTCAAATAGAGCCTCTATAAGATAAGAAAGCCATCTGAAAACTTTCTGCACCAAAAAGATCAATAATTTCAACTTTCTTTTAGAAAAATTAAAAGTCAAGTTGCGTACTCACAAAAAGATATACCCTTCCTGTACCCCCATTCCCCACCCCTTATTTTTCTCCAACAAACCCTTCAAAACACACACGCACACTTTTTCACACACATGCACACACATGTGTGTATATATATATATATATAGAGAGAGAGAGAGAGAGAGAGAATAGGATCTGATTTTTCTTCTTCAAACCCGGCAGACCATAGATTGGAAACTGAAAGGTTATTACTTGTAATTGTGTAGCCTTGAAATCAAAGGGTGATTATTTGGTAAGAAAGACGAGAAAATGGACTAGGCTTCAAAAGTGAGACATTATTTCGTAGAAACTTGACTCCATTTTCTTCTCTCTGTTTGTATTGTTTATATCAATGGTTATTTTGTTAACTAAAAAGATAGTGGGAAAAGATTAGCAGAAATAAGGGCAAGGAAATATGTTACGTAAAATTAGACATAACCTATTTATTTTTTTTTTATTTTTTTAACCTATCTAATTATCTGTTTGTTGAAAATTTTACAAGCTTCCATTATTAATAGAGGCACTTCCTATAAAGTGTCTCAATTAATTTATTATTGAGACACTTTTTAAAAGTATCATATTATATGTAGTTTTTTTAGTAGTGAAATCCTCTTAACTTAGAACCCTTCTTCTTTCCATCCCTTGTAATGAATTACAAAGGTGACAACCACATGCTGTATCAAATACCCATGAGGAAGAATTGGTTGTTAAGTGCACTTCAATAATGTATATACCCTTCTTAAGGGTTGCAAGATATTCTTTGTAATTTTTCTTCCAATGGCCTCTTTCACCAAAGTAAGAATAAGTGGTAGCCTTTTTCTCCTCTTTCTTCTTCTTAACTACCCCGAGTGATTTTAATTTCTTCTTTCCCTTTAAAAAAGAACTTTTATTCTTCTTACCTCCTTTCTTTTTACCTATAGGGCCTTCAGACGTAGAAGAGGAAGTAAACATTAATAGTTTGTCCTTTTACCGTTGACTTGGCCATCACCAACATATTGACCAATTCATTGATTGTGACTTCTTGTTTGGATGTGTTAAAGTTCATTATGAATTAGTCAAAAGAGCTAGGCAAGTATTATGGGATCAAATGCACATAGAAGTCATCATCTATCACTATTTCCAAAGTAACAATTTTCTCAATAAGCCCAACCATCTTAGGCTCATGATCATGGAAACCTATGAGGATCTAATTATCAACACATTGAATAACTCACTATAAAAAATTTGGATAAAAAATCTTCCTTGAACTCCCTGGAGAAAATTGCCAAATTGGACTCAATGCAGGTGGATCTCTAAATCAGGCAAACTCTTTCGTTTGTCTCTATTGTTATAATCCACACACCAATTAAATCATCCAAAATTTAAAATCTATAAGAAGGAATAAGAGAGGAGATTTGCTATGCTAGAGTCTAATTTTTGGTAAGGAAGAAGAAGAAAAAAGCAAAGCTTTCAACTTACGAATGTAATGCTTGTAAGAGGTTTTTGTAGGGAATTGTGATAGAATCTAATTTTTCCCAAATGGTGCCATCTTAATGAATTCCCTCACCTCTATATCTATATATAGAGGAAGGATGATGTGATGTCAACTAGGTAGCACACCTTCCTCAAAGGTGGTGGGTGGCAACTTGTTTGCAAAGGTGGCATGCTTGAATTTCAAATCTCATTTGAATTTCATGTACGTTTTAATTTAATTTGGAATCTCATTTCAAATTAATTAAAATACCAACTAAAATGAACTCTTTATTTGAATTTGTTTTCTTCAAAGTTCATTCTTCCAATTAATTAAATTAAACTCTTTAATTTAATTAACTGACCTTTGACTTAACTCTTAAGTCGAACTAGCTTAACTTTTAAACTTAATTGGACCAATTGATTGTCATTTTGGAACCAAATAATTAAATCCTTAATTATTTATCTAATTTAACTCCATAAATTGTTTGATTAATTTAACATTTAAATTAATCAAGCCAAAAATGATCAAGAAAAATGAGTCCCCTAGGAGTTAATTTTCTAACACTTAGAACATTTTCTCCATCAATTAGGAAGCTAATTGGATTTTGTGTTCGACCCAATAAGTTCTACCATTTATTGGACATTGGCTCACATCTCCTTGTGACTTTTGAATATCTTACTTTTATTTAAGTTTAAAACTCCTTTTAAATTAATCAACTTAATTCAATTTATCTTATTAATTGAAGAGTACCCAATCTCAATGGTCGATACCCAATGTCAAGCTTATGAAACCCAATTAATTAGTTGAAATGAATATTCTGGAGAACCATCACAGCTCTATGCATACTATGCTAATATGGTCTTTTTGTCTCTTATCTTTTGAAAGAGGCCAAAGGTAAGATATTTGTTGGCTCTCTAATAGCCTCAATGCTATATCTCTATCCACAATGTTGATCCCACCTTGCGCAAGGATTTTAAAGAATTGATCATTATAGAATGCGTAGGAGATGCACTCATCTTTCACAATAATGAGGAGTCGCATTCCATCTTAGATCTCACAAACCTCCATGCCAAGTAGCTCATGCCCAATCTCAGCTCGAAAGACCTGCTAGATGGTCAAAGGAGAGTGAAAATACAAGGACCGGATACAAGATTACCATAGATCCTTAGGTCAGAGGACTTGTAACATGCACTAGCGTAAGTTGGAGAATTGGCTATTACCAACTTGCCACTATTGCTATCTAGTGGATTTTCCAATGGGTTTTTAATGCCTTGTTCTCTAATAAGCACCCACTAACATGCACCCAATCTCATACAATTGCTCATGGAATGGAGCAATATCCAACTCGTGAATTTATGCATCATTAGTGCAAGTCTATCCAGATCTTAGATGCCCCATCTCATAAGATTGTATGACTTGGAAAATTTGAGATCACGATTGTGTGAAACTTATTCTATAGTTACCAAACCAAGTCCCACAGTTATAGGTGATCTAAGGGCTTCATCCAAATGCGAGTGAAGTGAAATAAAGTATAAAAAGAAGACGACCATGTAAAGAATATCATTCAATCAAGATTGTTTTTATAAGGAAATTGCTTTTACAAAGCCATTCTCATTGGCTTGCAAAGTACTATTCAAACAACTTGACCCCTCGATCATCTTAATTTGAAAGAACTCCTTAGAGAACATGTACCTCTTATGTCTCATTTGTGCTCCATACAATTCTTGTAGGTGTGAGTAAATTTCAAAAATACTTTTCATATGTTCATGAAACTTCTGAAGCTTATTGGACATGGGGGCCGTCATGAGTTAATGGGTTTGAAAGTCATCCTCAACTTATTTAATGAAAATTTCATGTGTCTCTTGATTGGCATCCTCATCCATGATGTCTGGTGGACTTTACATTAAGATATAAGTCCTCTCTTATAGTTAAGAATGATTTTAAGGTTTTGAAGCCAATTGTGGTAGTTCTAGCCAATTACTTTATTTGATTATAATATGATGCTTAGGGGATTTTTAGCCATCTTTGAGATTTCACAAATGTGCTAAGGCGAAAAAGAGAATATAAGCATATGATTGAGTTTGATATTAGAAAACATGCTTACAGGCTTTCAAGCGTATTTCTATCCCACTATTTTATTAAATACCTTACCTTTTAAGGGAATTTGAGAAATCACATTTTTCTAGTGAGAATCATAGTCCAATACGCATCATTTGCAGACCCACGACCCATAAGATATTCACAAACAATCCTAAGGTAAGCAACTTTTGCTAATTGCATCTCTATACAACCTTTGATTTGTTTTGCCTCACTTTTCATGTATAGTGAGAACTCATGTGACATCTACATGACTAGGTGATAAGTTGTACCTACCATTCAATCATAAATTATAAACTCCATAATGACATTTAATTACTTGAGAGACAATGCCAAAGTGAGTTTTAAGTTAAAGTGCATCATATGTTGAGAAGTGAGTATAGCTTTCCACTAATAAAATGTCCTACAACTCGTGAGCTAACACTAAATTAGGGTAGCATCTCACATCACCTCCTATTGATAGAAGACTTGGATTAATTAAAACTCCTTTTAATTTGTATCCAATTTGATTTAATATTTTGGAAAACTTGAACTCTTCTAAGTTGAGGATTTTTCTTGCTTTGAAAAATCTCATTAATTTTATCATCTGTTATTTAATTTCTCTATATCTTAACCATGTATATCATACTTTAAAAGGATAAATAAAAAGCATAAATAAGTAAATGTGCTTAGATGCTCCTAAGATGGGATGACCATGAGCCTTAACCAAGTAGTGCACTTATAGCTATAATTGCACCACTTAGTTGAGTTTAAGTAGGTTGATTAAGTCCTATCTATCATATAAGTGTATCCCATACATTCATTGGTCTTCAAGCCACCTTGATCCTTTTGGCCTTCTTTGTCTCCTTGCAATATTTACAAGAGAAAAGAAATCCTTTTCCCTAGAGTTCTACTCTCATAACATTTATAAGGTAGAAAATCAAGAGGCACTTAAGTCTCTATGTAATACAACCATTTTCAAACAACTTCAAAACAAATAAAACCAACTAAAGGCTCATTTTCATCCCCATTCATTCATCATCTATTCAACAATTAATGAACAATAAACAAGAATGGACATGCAATTCCACTAATTAAATGCTTATCTCATAAAAAATTAATAGGCAAAAATAAGAATAACTCTTTATGCATTTCATTTTTGCATCTAATTGAAGATTAACTTAAATTTGACTTTAAAAGTAAGCAAAAGTGTTGAACATTATTTTGAACACTTGCACAACTTTTATGCATCTAGATTGTATGAATTAAAAAAAATTTTAACACAAAATAACATAAAATAAGCCTCAAGGCTATCCCATAGGCAGCCTAACTGGCTGCTACCTGGTTGGCTTATGTGGCCATGTGTGCAGCTACTACTTAGCCAATGGCTAGCAACCTGGGCAATAGTTTTCCTTATTCCGCCTAGGTCCAAGTCAAGGTCATTTTTAAGCCTTTTTTTGTGTATAAAAAATTCATGGACACCTCCATAACATTAATTCACACAACTTATGAAAAATTTTGAAATTTCAAACACTTTTAAAATTAGAAATTCAAGTACTCAAACATACTTTAAAAATCAAATCAATGAGAGAATCAACATTTTTCAAAAATCTCCAATTATCTACAATCTATTTGGATCCAAAAATAGCCAAAACACTTTAAAGCTACAATTAACATGTTATATCACAATGTAACATCATCCAATGCTAAATCACCATTTAACGTCATAGGATATGAATCAAAATCATGCCACCATATGAAATAACACTTAAACACACATTGACATATTTAAATTCCTCCCAAATGGAGCCACATACAAAATTTTCCAAACACTTAAATTCATCTATTGAATCAAGTGTTAGGAGAATAGGAAGAAATTCAACACATGAATCAATTCACTAAAATCCAAATTTAGGCAAGAATATGGCTCCAATACCACTTGATAGATGCAGATGGATTGGAATCCAAATATAAAACCAAAAAACAAAAAGCTAAAATAAAGCCAATCATCTCATCCCAAGGATCATAATAATGCATTAAATAAGGATTTGGGGACAGAAAATTACCTATGATATTAGAAACAAAGGATTTGATTAGATCACTTTGAAAACTCTTCTAATGGACTTTACCTTTCAAACTCAAATGGATTTTGCTATATTCGATTTCTCTCCAAATTTCAAATTCGCACTTTAATTAAATTAACACTTTAAATTAATTAATTTGATTTAACTCCGTAAGTCATTTAACTTAACTCTTTAAGTTAATTTGGCTAATTAATTTTCATATGGTATCAATTAAATTAACTCCTTAATTTAATTGGCCAAATTTAACTACTTAAAATATTTTGATTAATTCAACACTTAAATTAATCAAGCCAAGATGCCCAATTAAAAATAATCACTTGTTCCTTTCTTAAATCACCTAGATTTGAATTTTCTAACTCTTTAGAAAATTCCTTCTATAATATAAGAGCTTCCGATAGACTTTTGTGTGTGACCTATTAGGTTCATCTATTCATTAGACATAGGCTCACAACTCATTGTGATATTTTGAATATTGAAATATTCACATTAGTTTAAACTCTTTTAAACTAATAACCCTTCCTATTAATCTCCATTAATCGAAGAGCACCCAATCTCCATGGTCAACATCTAGCAATAAGCCTATGGATCCTAACTAATTAGAAGAATAAATTATGTCTTGATGACCCATTATAGCTTATGCTTACAATGCAAATATGGTCTTTCAACAATTAAATGAACAGTAAATTAATTTAGAATTAACAATTAATTCCAACAAATAAATGTTTATATCATAAACAAATAATAGAACAAGCATAACTTTTATGCCATAATAAGGAGATTAACATCAATCATTTTTTAAAAGCATTAATTAATGTCAAACATAATTTTGAGGACTTGCACAATACTTGTGCATGTAATGTGTGTAGTGTAAAACTAAATTGAGCATTAAAGAAGTTGAAATATTGGCTTAAAGTACACCAAAACCTTAAACTAGCGGCTTCCACTCAATCTAGGCACACAGCTGGGTAGTCTGTGCATATGGCTAGCACCCGACAGCCTCTGTTTTGGGGCTTCAAGGTGTGCCAAGCCCTTTTTCCACTCAACTTTCATGGAACAATAAATTTTGCACATGTTCTCAACATCAAAACACATATCTTAGGTGAATTTCTAGATTCAAAATAGCTTTTAAATGTGGAAATTCAAGTGCTCAAATATACCTTTAAAAACTAAATTAAAGCTAGAATCATATTCTTCAGAATCTCCAATAAAATTCTAATCAAATTGAATTCAAAAATGACCAAAAATCTTTTGATCAATCATCAACATGATATATCAATGTATAACATCAATTAATGCTAAATCAACATTCAACATTAATCACTATGAATTAAACATGCTAACTACATAAATTAACACTTAAATCACATAATCGCACACTTTCAATTCATCAATCAAGGAGCCACACATAGCATCAAACAAACACTCCAAGATATTATGAATTGAGAATTTGGTGATCTAGATTAATCTATCACATAAATCAATCATCTAAATAAAATCCAAATCTAAGCATGATTTAGACTTCGATACCATTTGAAAGCAAATAAGGCATTAGGATTCAATTATCAAAACTTCAAAAGCATGAAATTAGCTAGTGTTTCCAAGCATACCAAGGATAAAATCGTGCAAAGGATTTAGAATTGGTGGGATCATTACCTTGAAAAGAAAAATCCGAGGAGAGACTTGTGAACGCTTCACAATTCTAGAAACTATATACTATTAGGGCAATTGGAAAAGTGCAAAAATTGGTCAACTAAAACTCTTCCAAAAATTCTAAGAAAATTATTGGAGCTTCTAAACACCATGAAAAACTCACTATAAAAAATTTAGATCAAAAAAAATTTTGGAACTCCGTGGAGAAAAATGCTAAATCAGGATGAGTGCAAGTAGTTCTCCAAATCAAGCTTACTCTTTTGTTCACCTCAACTATTATAATTCACACATTAATTAATTTTTCCGAATCTCCAATCTATAAGCTGGAATAAGAGAGGAGACTTTCTATGTTGGAGTCCAATTTTTGGCAAGGAAAAAGAAGCAAAGCTTTCAACACATAAATGCAATGCTTACAAGATATTTTGGAGGGAATTGTGATGGAGTCTAATTCTTTACAAATGGTGTGATCTTGCTGAATTAGGCATCACATTTTCCTCCAGGGTGGTGGGCAGTCACTTGCTTGCCAAGGTAGCATGCTTGAATTTCAAATCTGATTTGAATTTCATGTGCATTTTAATTTAATTTAGAATCTAATTTCAAATTAATTAAAATGCCAACTCAAATGAACTCATACTTTAAATTTTCCCACCAATGTTCATTCTTTTCATTAATTAAATTAAACTCTTTAATTTAATTAATTAACCTTTGACTTAACTCTTAAGTCAAACCAGCTTAACTTGACCAAATGATGGTCGTGTTGGCTCCAAATAATTAACTCATTAATTATTGGTCTAATTTAACTCCTTAAATTATTTGATTAATTTAACATTTAAATTAATCAAGCTAAAAATGACTTTGAAAATTTGGTACCACAAAATTGGTCCACTAGGAGTTAGTTTTCTAACACTTAAAACATTTTCTCCATCAATTAAGAAGCTAATTAGCTTTTGTGCATGACCCAATAGGTTTTACTATTCATTGAACATAGGCTCATAACTCCTTGTGACTTTTAAATATCTTACATTCATTTTAGTTTGAAACTCCTTTTAGACTAATTGACTCAATATAATTAATCTCAATAATTGAATAATATCCAATCTCCATGGCTGATGTCCAACCTTAAGCCCATGGAGCCCAACTAACTAGCCAAAATGAATATTCTAGAGAACCATCATAGTTCTATGTGTACTACACAAATACAATCCAACCATCTCCTATCTCCTAGAAAAAAACCTAGGACAAGATATTTGTTGGCTTTCTAATAGCCTCAATACTATGTCTCTTTTCTCAATGTTCAACTCTTTGTGTGACCTCTTCTTTGGCAAATTCCTTTTCCAAATTATCAAACCACTTTGGGCAAGGATTAAATATTCTAGAGAACCATCATAGTTCTACGTCTACTATGTAAATACAATCCTTCCATCTCCTATCTCCTAAAAGAGGCTTAGGATAATATATTTGTTGGTTTCCTAATAGCTTCGAAACTATGTCTCTTTTTTCAATGTTTGATCCCTTTGTCTAACCTCTTCTTTGGAAAATTTCTTTTCCAAATTATCACACCACTTTAGGAAAAGATGTCTCGAAATTAATCATTATAGAAAACATACGAGATACACTCACCCTTCACCATAGTGAGGAGTTAGATTTCACTTTAGATCTCTCAAACCTCCATGCTAAGTAGCTTATACCTAATGTCAACCTGAAAGACCTGCTAAGTGGTCAATGAAGAGTCAAAGTATGAGGACCAAACATAAGGTTACAATGGATCCTCAGGTAAAAGGACTAATAATATGCACTAGCGTAAGTGAAAGAATTAGCTATTACCAACTTGCCACTACAACTATCTAGTGTATTCTCCTATAGGTCTTTAGTACCTTATTCTCTAACAATCACCCACTAACATGCACTCATATCTCATATAATTGTTCATGGAATAGAACAAAATCCAACTCTTGAATTTATGCATCATTAGTGCAAGTCTATCCAGATCTTATATACCTCGTCTCATAAGATTGTATGGCTTGGAAGATTTGAGATCATGATCATGTGAGACATATTCCATTATCACCAAACCAAGTCCTACAGCCTTAGGTGATCTAAAGGCTTTATCTAAATACAAGTGAAGTGAAATAAAACATAAGATGAAAATAACCATATAAAAAATGTCATTCAATCAAGATTATTTTTATAAGAAAATAGCTTTCACAAGGCCAATCTCATTACAAGGCACTATTCTAACATCTTCTTCACTTTCCCTCCTAAAAATGGCCTTTATCACTTCTTCTCTTTCTAGAGTTCCAACTCTTTAGAGGTTGATTGGGATTTGCTTATGGTGTGTGGATCATCACATTAGAGGCTAGACATTTGGGTGGCTTTTTCTTTGAAGATCCACAGCATGGTAGTTTGTTTGGAGGTAGATTTGGGGCACTTTTCAATTTTTGATCTTCTTGGATTTTTGTTGGACATGCTTCAAGGTGTTCAAGAAGAGTTCTCCAAATATTAGCTAAATCAGAGGTAGTTTTCTTAAGCAAGTTTTGCCAAAATTCTAATATGTCGACTGAAGACAACTTTGAGGTGTTTGAACTTCTCTTGATTCTACCTTGAATTTTGAGCAATCAAGGTATTTATCCTTTTTCAAAATCCATTTTATAGCATGATTTGATCCTTGCAAGGTGTATAGTTAAGTTTTGATTTTGCTTTATTTGCTTTATTTCATGCATCCTTATGCTGCACACTCTTTCACCACATATCTTATATGTTTACTATAGAAAGCATATTGTCTATCATTCAATGTATGAGATTACATGTAACTCATGCTCTAAGCTTTATGAGTCACTACCAGCCCAATCCTAGTGATAGTAATTGGAAAGCCTTGAAAACAATCGTCAAGTACTTGAGAAGTAGTAAGAATTTGTTTTCTATATACAATAATGGAGAATTAAAACTTGAAGGGTTCCTAGATTCTAGTTATCAATCTAATGTAGATCATCTAAAATCCACTTTTGAATTTATATTTTACCTTAATGGTGGTGCGTTGAGTTGGAAGAGTTCCGAATAAGATACCATGATCAATTCTACCACTAAGGTGGAATATATTGCGGCGTTAGACATTGCAAAGGAATGTATTTAGATGAAAAACTTCATCCAAGAGTTGTATGTAGTGACTAGCGTGCGAAAGCTAATAGTTATCTATTATGCAACAATGGAGCCACTACACAAGCAAAGAAACTGAGATCTTGTTAACTATCCAAACATATTTTAACATGATATCACTTGATTCAAGAGATCATTGATAAATGTGACATCTTAGTAGAGAGAGTTGCCTTGGAAGAGAATATAGTAGATCCACTGACCAAAACCCTAATGCAAAAGATCTTTGAAAAATATCTTGGGAAATGTGCTTAAAGAATATGGGGAATTAGCTTAAAGGTAAGTGAAAGATTATTGTAATAGTTCCCCATAAGGTAATTAGATTGGTGTGTATAACTGCTCCATGTAATAGTCTTGATTGAATGATATTCAAAAAAATAACCATATTCATCTTGTGCGGTTATGATTTCTTCACATGCAATTGGTTGAAGTCATACTAGACTACAAGACTTGGCCATGCATATGATGGTGATCATGAAATGTGTCTCTATGGTCATGATTTTAAATATTCCAAGTTGTAGAATCTTAAATGATGGTGCTTCTAAGATTTATAAAGACTTATGCTAATAATGTATATTTTAAGGAATTGGATATTATCCCATTTCATAGGCAATCTATGTTAGACATAGATGCATGTTAGTGGGTACTTATTAGAGAACAAGTTCATTAAAGGTCCCTTAGAGTATCTACTGTGAAATTAAAAGTCCAAATTCATGCTAGAAGAATCTAGCAAATTGGTATATATCTGGATGGTTTGATGAAAGCCTTTGGAGGCTTCTATCCTCTCTTATATATACACCATGTGTCCCACCATAGGAAGGATTTATTCATGCTTTGATTTTTTCTACAAAAGGTAGCACAACTCATGTGTTGAGTAATTACCTCCCAAAATTTGAAGACACATGCAACATTAGGATCCAACTATCAAAGCTCAAAAATGATAAAATAGCTAGGATACATGTTAGTCTAAGGATATAAACACGTCATTGATTTAGGTTTGGTATAAGGATTACCTTATTTTTCTCAAAAATGAAGAAAACTAGAAGAAGCACTTCAACTCTTTGAATTTGCCAACTTTCAATGACGTAGTAACAACCAAATTTCCCTAACCAATTGATTTTTTTATTTGAAATTTAATTGTAACTCCTCAACACCTCAATATATCTATAGTAAAAAAATTAGCTCAATCAGAACTTATAAAGGTCCCCCAAATTTGCCTCCAAGTTGCTACTAGAAACTAGATCTCCAAAGGCTAGCAATCCAATTATCTTACCTCTATCATTAAGATCCACAAACCAATGCTCTATCAAATTCTCGTTAATATTAGATGGAGAATAAAAATGAGAAATGCAAAGATGAAGTCTTGATTTAGAGGTAAGAAAAGAAGGAAAGTGAAGTTTCAACTCATAAGGCAACGTTTGGGAATTGGAGGGGAAATAAGAGAATCTAATTCACATGGAATGTAATGCAAGAAAGTTTGTTGGTCACCTCCCTCAAAGGGTAGCACCAACTAGCATGCAAGTTGGCATGGAATTTGAATTCTATGTGCAGTTGAATTTCATTCGGATTTTTATTTCATCTCATGAAATGTCATTCAAATAAATTCTAATGCCATACCAAATGAACTCTTCATTTAAATTTTTCTTCCAAAATCAATTCTCCAATTCAATTTAATTAGACTCCTTTAATTTAATTAATTACCTTGACTTAATCTTTAAGTCAATTAGCTCATCTTGTTAAGCTAATAATTGTTAACTTAACCCTTTAAGTTAACTTGACCAATTGATGGTCATGTGGCACCAAATAATTAACTACTTAATTAATTGATCCAATTTACCATCTTAAATTAATTAAATCAATTTATCAATTAAATTGATCAAGCCAAGATTACCACAACTTGTGTTAATCAATTAATCTCCAAATTAATCAAGTAGGAACGTTTCTAACTCCTTAGAAAATTCTCCTTCATTGCCCAGGATATGCAATTGGCTTTTGTGTGTAATTCATTAGGTTCTATCATTCACTAGACGTGGGCTCACATCTCTTTGTGACTTCAGAATATCAAATATTCATATAAGTTTAAATTTCATTAAATTAATTAACTAAATTCAATTAATCTCCATTAATTGAAGAGTACCTAATTTGCATGGTCAATATTCAACATCATGCCCATTGAGCCCAAGTAATTGGCTAAAATGAATGCTTTTGGGGAATGATTCTAGCTCTATGCATAGCTTT
Organism: Jacaranda copaia; assembly: GCA_014898725.1. NCBI lineage: Eukaryota > Viridiplantae > Streptophyta > Magnoliopsida > Lamiales > Bignoniaceae > Jacaranda > Jacaranda copaia. The sequence continues at coordinate 458,844 of JACGDI010004412.1, forward strand.
TGGGGAATGATTCTAGCTCTATGCATACCATGCAAATACGGTTCTTGCATCTCTTATGTCCTGAAAGAGGCCTATAGCAAGATATTTCTCAGCTCCCCAACAGCATCAATGATATATTTCTATTCCCAATGTTCTATTTTTATTTGTGACCTCATATTTGAAAAAATTCTTTGCCAAATTATCATATTACTTTGCATAATGACTCACTAGAATCAATCATTATTTCTAATTAGGAGATGTACTCGCCTTTTAGTATGGTAAGGAGCTGGATCCCATCTTGGATCTCACAAACATCCATGATTAAACAGCTCGTGCCTATTTGGAATAGTACCCTACAAGCCAATGAGATTAGCCTTGTAAAAACTATTTTCTTTTAAAATAATCTTGATTGAATGATATTCTTCATATGGACATCTTCATCTTATGCTTTATTTTACTTTAGTCACATTTGGATAAAGTCCTTAGATCACTTTAGACTGTAGGGCTCAATTTGGTAAACATGGAATAAGTCTCACATGATCGTTATCTTATATTTTTCAAGCCATAAGATCTTATGAGATGGGGCATCTAAGATCAAGGTAGACTTGCACTAACTATGCATAAATCTAAGAGTTAGAGATTGTTCCATTCTATGAGCAACTGTATGAGATATGTGTGCATGTCAATAAGGATTTGTTAAAGAATAAGGTACTGAAGATCCACTAGATAATTGTGGTGGCATATTAGTAGTGGCTAGTTCTCTTACTTACGCTAGTGCATATTGTTAGTCCTTTAACCTAAGGATCTATTGTAATCCTATGTCCAGTCCTCATGCTTTAACTCTTTCTTGACCACTTAGTGAGTTTTTTGAGTTAAGATTAGGTATGAGATACTTGGCATGAAGGTTTGTGAGATCAAAAATAGAATCTGACTCCTCATCTTTGTGAAGGGTGAGTACATTTCTTATGTATTCTATAATGATCGATTCCTAAAAATCCTTACACAAGGTGGTGCGACAATATGTAAAAGGAGTTTTTTCAAAGATGAAGTCACACAATGGGGTCAAACATTGAGAATAGAGACATAGTATCGGTGCTATTAGAAAACTGATAAATATCTTGCCCTAAGTCTCTTTTGGGAGATAAAAGTTGGAAGAACAATATTTGCATAGCATGCGCAGTGTGATGATAGTTTTCCAAAATATTCATTTTGGCCAATCAGTTGGGCTCCATGGGCTTGAGGTTGGACATTGACCATGGAGATTGGGTACTCTTCAATTAATAAGATTAATTGAAATTGAGTCGATTAGTTTAAAAAACATTTCAAACTAAAGTAAATATGTGATATTCAAAATTCACAAGGAGTTATGTGCCCATGTCCAACGAATGGTAAAATCTATTGGGTCACACACAAAATCCAATTAGCTTCCTAATTGATGGAAAAAAAATTTCTAATTGTTAGAAAAAGTTTTTTCCTAGGAGACCAATTTTTAGGTACCAAGTTTGAAGGTCAATTTTAGCTTGATTAATTTAA
>JACGDI010004412.1:462927-546131 GCA_014898725.1 Jacaranda copaia
GAGCTAAAGATGATAAGACTCATTGAAAAGCTTGGACAACTTGATGTGGTTATGAATAATGACCTTTATGTGGATTTGATCCTCTAATAGTTGCTATATTTGTTTGACCAATTTGTTGTGAAGTTTAATATGTCCAAGAAAATGGTAATGATCAATGAATTAGTGACTGTGCTTGTGATCATTGGGGCAATGATGAGAAACGAAAAACCTCTTATGATCGCATCCTACTTTAAATCAAAAGGCCCTAGGGGCTCTAGAAAGAAAGTTAAGAAGAAGAAGAGTTCTTCCTTGAAAAGGAAGCAACCTGAGAAATGTTCCAGGAGAGTCAAGAAGAAGGCTAAGATTGACATAAACTGTTTCCATTATGGTGAAAAGGGTCATTGGAAGAGAAATTGTAAAGCTTACCTTACCCTTAAGAAGGGTATGTATTTCTTTGAGGTGCATGTGATGACTAATGTTTCCTGATGGGTATTTGATACTGCATATGGTTCTCATCTTCGTAACTCATTATAAGGCGCAAGTGTTGTGGCCAAAGTCGAAGGCATAATGAAACTTGACTTATAAAATTCTTGTGTAGTTTTTGATCTGATTTACCATGTACCTATTAAGAACATTATTTCAATTCCCATTTCAGATAATGAAGGATTTAATTTTTCAATATCAAATGGGAAATTGAAAGCATTAAAGAATGGTTCTTTAATTGCTCAAGGTATATTAGTTAATGGATTATACATACTTTATTCTCTTACTCCTCTAATGCACGTTCAAACAAATAAAAGGAAGCTTGATATCCAAGAAGATACTATTTTGTAGCATGCAAGACTTGGGCATATCTCTAAAAATAGGATGACCAAATTAGAAGATCTCAAAGCACTAAAAGTTAGTGGCATTGAGGACTTTCCTACTTGTGAATCTTGTTTGAAAGGAAAATGACCAAGGTTGCCTTTGTAGGACAAACGGAGCACTCCACAAGTCCTTTAGATTTGATCGATACGAACATTTGTAGACTACTAAAAGTTAGTGGTAGAGATGGCTATTCATACTTCATTACCTTTGCTGATGACTATAGATGGTATGGACATGTGTATCTTATGAAGTACGAGTCCAAGGTCTTTCAAAAGTTCAAAGAGTATAGGAGTAAAATAGAAAAGCAAAAGAGACTTAGTATTAAAGCCCTTCGATTAGATTAAGGGAGAAAATACTTAAGTACCAAATTCTTGGATTATCTTAAGGAGAATAGGATTCTCTCTCAATGGACTGCACCCAACATATCCCAACATAATGTTGTAGCCAAGGGGAGAAACCATACCTTATTAGACATGGTACATTTTATGATAAGTTTTTATGATGTGACCATATCTTTTTGAGGATATGCCTTAGACACAGCGGCAAAGCTACTAAACATGGAATCTTCAAAGTTGATGCCTAAAACACCATAGGAGATGTGGCATGGCAAAGTACCTCTTACCATTATCTAAAGGATTGAGAATCTCTCACCTATGTAAGACAGACAATGGGAGATAAGTTGGATAGTAGATCCATCTTGTGCAAGTTTGTGGAATACTTAAGAGAGTCAATGGGATAATACTTCTATGATCCCTTCGAACAAAAGGTGTTGTTTTAAGAAACACCCACTTTTTGGAAAAGAAATTTCTATTGGATAGAAAAGGCGTTATTGATGAACTTGATGAAGCTCAAGATGATCAACAAATCCCACCAGTGGTGGAAATAAAGGAATTGCAGGAGCTTTGTGCACAACATCTAAGAAGGTCGAACTAGATCAAGAAGCAACTTGAAAGGTTTAGATTTCTTCATGAGATGGGAAAACTGGATGATGATTTGAAGACCTATGAGGAAGCTATGTCAGACAAAGATTCGGGATGTTGGCTTGAAGCCATGAGATTTGAAATGGACTCCATGTACTAAAATAAAGTATGGACTTTGATAGATCTACTAAAAGGAATAGTTTCCATTGGTTGCAAGTGGATCCACCAAAGGTTTGGAATAGTTTTCACCACTTGTGGGATTTGATGATCCTCTTAAACATCATCAAGTTCAACAACAACACCATTTCTATCCAATAGAAATTCCTTTTCCAAAAAAGTAGGCATTCCTAGAAACAAACACCTTTTATTTTGAGGGATCATAAAAGGAATAACCTAAAGACTTTCTTAGGTATCCTACAAACTTACACAAGGTGAATCTACGAGCCAACGTGTCTCCTACTAATTACTTTATGTAAGCAGGAGACCCCCAAAACCTTAGATAATGGTAAAAAGGTGCTTTGCCATACCATATCTCATGCGGCATTTTTGGCACCAACTTTGAAGGTATTACACTAAATACTTTGTTGCCCTATTTAAGGTGTATCTTTAAAAAGACATAGGCACATTAGAAAAGATCATTATTAAACGTGCCACATCAACTAAAGCATGATTTCTCCTCTCAGCTATTCTATTATGTCAGGAGTATGTCGGGTGGAGTCCATTGAGATAGAATCTCATGCTCCTTTAGATAATACAAGAATTCAGTACTTAAGTATTCCCCCTTTCGATCGGATAAAAAAGCTTGAATACTACATCCTTTTTACTTTTCTAAATCATTCCTATACACTTTGATCTTTTCAAAGGCTTCGAACTTGTACTTCATAAGTTACTTATGTTTGAACCGACTATAATCAACTGTGAAGGTGATGAAATAAGAATAGCCTCTTCTTGCACTAACTCTTAGTAGGCCACAAACATCCATATAGGTTAAATCCAAAAGGCTTGTGGTATGCTCAATTTGTCCCACAAAAGGAGCCTTGGTCATTTTTCCTTTCAAACAAGAATCATAAATAAAAAGGTCCTCAATGCCGCTAACATTTAGTTCTTTGAGAGCTTCTAACTTGTTCATCCTATCATTAGAGATACATCCAAGTTTTGCATGCCATAAGATGACATCTTCTTGGTTATCTAATTTTCTTTTACTTGATTCAATGTGCTTTTGTGATGGTTGGAAATCCACAAATTGTATTATTCTTTGTTAAATGTACCATAAGAAACTAAAAAACCCATTCTTTAGTACCTTCAATCTCCCATTCGATTTAAAACTCTTTGGCTACAACTCTTTCTTTGTAGCCTAGGTAGTAGAGCATATCCTCATCACTAAGTGTTATTCTTCTTTCTATTCTTTGTTAATAACTTACAAAGATAAGAATCACATGCGATATCATATATCGATAAGGAATAATCTATCCTTAAATGCACTTCAATAAAGTACATACACTTCTCAAGGACTGCAAGGTATTCATTGCAATACTGCTTCTTATGGCTTTCTTCACCAAAGTAGAAACAAGTAAACATTAACTTTATCCTATATACTCTTCTTAGCTCCATGAGATGCCTTTAATGGTTGCTTTCCCTTAGAGAAAGAACTTTTCTTCCTTTGTCCCAAGGACCCATAGACTTGGAGAAGGAAACAAGCATTAATGGTATGCCCTTGTCATGGTAGCCTCCATCTAGAGTAACACTTTTATCAATAAAACTCAGCAAGGATGTAAGAATTAAATCCTCAGGGAGATCATTATCCATCTCAACATCTAAGTTGAAAAGCTTCTCTAAGCTTAATCATCTTTAAATCGTAGTCGATGGCACATGACTTTTTATCCACCCTAGCTTGTAAAATCTCATGTAACAACATTAATTTCTCATACCATATTTTAGCATCTAGATGCTAAAAATAAGACTAAGGGATAGGATAATCCTCAATCCAATTCATGAACATTTCACAAGTCTCTTGATCTACTTTAATCCCCATGGGATATGGAGTACCATGATATAGGACACTTATCCGTTTCTCAGAATCTAGAATAATTTTAAGGTTTATTCAAATATGTAAGTTAAGCCTAATTGGTTTATTGTTTTCCAAAATAATGTTGAGTGGATTTTAGCCATTCTTGGTATTTTGCAAGTCATCAAAGGCAAAAAAGAGAATATAAGCATGTGATGGAATATTGATATTGAAAACATGTTCATTGTCTTTCAAACATATTTTTCTCCCATTATTTTATCAAATCCTTCACCCCCTAGAAGAATTCAGGAAATCCCATTTCTTAGTGAGAGTCAAGGCTCCAAAGACTTGTAAATAGACCCTCGTCTCAAGTGCCATCCATAAAGAATCAAAAGGTAGTTAACTTTTGCTAATTACATCTCATACAACCCTTGATATAATTTACCTCACTTTTCATGTAGACCTATGCCTCATGTGTCATCTACACTACTAGGTGTTAAGTTAAACCTATAAATCAAACTTTGATTCAAAAGTGCTGCATGACATCCTTCACCTCAAGTGCCAATGCATAGGAAAAATCAAAGGTGTATCAATTGCTATGTAAATGATCATAGCTTTCTACCTAAAGTGTGACCCTCGCCTCAAGTGCCATCACACAAGAGGTAGTACTGTCTTTATGTCACAAACTATAGGTAGAAGGTATGAATTAATTAAAACTCCTTTTAATTTGTATCTATTGTGACTTAATATTTGAAAGCACTTAGACATTCTAAGTGGAGGGTTTTTGTTGCGTGCAAAGATCTCATAATTTAATCTTCTTACTTAGGCTTTCTATATCCCAATCATGCATCTCATACATCAATAGGATATGAAAAGTATAAATAAGTGTGCCAAGCATGCTCCTCGGATAGAATGACCATAAGCTTTAACTAGTGGTGCACTTCGAGCCATAAGTGCTCCACCTAGTTGATTTTAAGTGGGTTGATTAAACCTAGCTATTATATGAGTATACCCCCATACATTCATGGGTTTTCAAGCCTCCATTGGTCTTCTTTGCTCCTTGCAACTTTTACAAGAGAAAGAAATCCTTACTCCCGGTGAGTCTACTCTCATAACCTTTACAAGGTAAAACAAAGAGGCATGCAAGCTCCATTAAATACAATCTATTTCAACAACTTGAAACAAATAGAATTAATATTAAAGGCTCAATAATCATCCCCATTCATTCATTATTCATTCAATACTTAAATGAACAATAAATAAATCTAGAATTGACATTCAATTCCAACAATTAAATGCTTATCTCATAAACAATTAATTAGCCAAGCAAGATAAAGCATAACAATTATGTTATATTATTGAAGAATAACTTACACAAGCTTTTAAAAGCAATCAAAAATGTCAAATATAATTTTGAGAACTTGCACAACACTCATGCACCTATGTAGCATGATTTGAATCATTTTTGGTCACTTAAGCAACATAAAAATCAAGGCATATGTACTACTAGGATCTAATAATTAAAACTGAAATTAACTACACTACACATGCTAACAAGGATCTAAACATGCTATTGATTCAGATTTGGAAGGAGAGTTACCTTGATTTGCTCAAAAACAAGGAAATGATGAAGAACACTTCTTCAATCCAGAAACTGTCGCATAGCGGCGCTATAGATTTGGACAACTTTTGCCCAATCCAAACTTTTCCAAAAATTATGAAAAATTACAAAAGCTTCTCAACCTCTTGATAAAGCAACTGTAAAAATTCAGCACAAAAATCAGGAGGGAAGTCCTAGAAAAAATTCTCCAAGCGGACTACCTTGACAATAGATTTCCAAAGGCTAGCAATCTGATTGTCTTGCTTCTAACAATATGATCCACACACCACTACTAGATCCTAATCTCCTTAATGTTAGCTAGACAAAAAAGAAGAATATTTTAAGAGATTAAGGCTTGATTTGAGGTAGGAGAATAAGTGAGAAAGTGAACTTTCAACACATGAGGCAACACTTGAGATTTAGAGGAAAAATGTGAGAAAATCTAATTCTTCATATAGAGCATCATTGTGTAAGTTTGTGTGGCATTGGGGGCCAAATATTTTCACAAAAAACTGAAAACACTAGTCCACACAAACACCCCAAGGATCAAAACATACATGAAATTCATATTTGGATAGGAAAAATACCTTGGTGATAACAAGAACCAAGAGCAAGAGTCAAACTCTTCCCAATCATCATATGGGCTCTTCATTGGCACAGCAGGATCACAACCATTTTTCCAATGGATAGACTTCTCCATTTGGGATAAAATTTTAACTAAAAATCCCAACCATTTGAAGATTCTACAGTCTAAATTTCAGGCTGATCAGATCTGGTACTCCAAGCAAAGGCAAAAATCGGCTACTAGAAACAGCTCCAGTTAAGAGCAAAAGGCAATCAAACTAGATTGTCTATAATGCAAACGTCCACACACCAAATCAATGAACTATTCTATATAGAAAGGCTAGAAAATTTGCAGAGAATGATGGTAGGAAGGTTGAGAATATTGTGGTGGAAAGATGAGGGAGAAGAAGTGAGCGATGGGAGATTAACAACATAGATTTCTACTACAATATTATTGGGAGAATATCACTCAAAATGTGCTTACCTCATGCTCTCCTTGGCCAGCCACGCACTATATCTACATATAAGAGTGGTCACACACCTCCCATAAGGAGGTGACGCCGAGTGTCCCTTGCTTAGGTGGCTACTAACTTTGCGATTAGTGAATTTAATTGAAGCATAAATTTCATCTAATGAAATGTCTTACAATTAAATTCTAATTCTTATTAAATGAACTCTTCATTTAATAACTCTTCCAAAAATTATCTCCCCAACTTAATTAAATTAAATACTTTAATTTAATTAATAATCATTTGACTTAACTATTAAGTCAAAGAGCTTAACATTTTAAGCTAGTCAAAATTAACTAAACCCTTAAATTAATTTTGACCAATTGATAGTCATGTGACATCAATTAATTAATATTTAATTAATTGATCTTAATTTAACTCTTACATTAATTTGACCAATTTAACAATTAAATTTTTCAAGTCAAAATGATTATAATTTTCCCTCCTCAAAAAATCAGTCATGAATTTTCTAACTCAAAAAATTCTCCTTCCTTCAATAGACCTTGTCATTGCCTTTTTTGTATGACCCATTAGGTTCTACCATTCATTGGATATGGGCTTACAACTCCTTTTGATTTTTGTAATATCAAATATTCACTTTAATTTAAACTTCTTTAAACTAAGCGACTCAATTCAATTAATCTCATTAATTGAAGAATACCCAATCTACATGGTCGATGTCCAACCTCAAGCCCATGAAGCCCAACTAATTAGCCAAAATGATTGCTCTTAAAGAACTATTCTAGTGTTATACGAACCATGCAAATACAATTCTTTTGTCTCCTATCTTCTAAAAAAGGCCTCGAGCAAGATATTTGTCGACTTCTTAATAGCCTCAATATTATGTTTCTATTTTTAATGTTTGATTCTCTTTGTGACTTCATCTTTGGAAATGCCTTCCCAAATTATCATATCACCTTGCGTAAAGATTTCTTGGAATCGATCATTATAGGAGATGCACTCGCCCTTCACAAAGATAAAAAGTAGGATTCCATTTTAGATCTCACCAACCTCCATGCCAAGTAGCTCATACCCAATCTCAACTCAAAAGACCTACTAGGTGGTCAAGGAAGAGTTAAAGTATGAAGACTATACATAAGGTTACCATAGACCTTTAGGTCAGGTGACTAATAATATGCACTAGTGTAAGTAGGAGAACTAGCAACTATCAACTTGCTACTACGGTTATCTAGTGGATTCTCTAATGGGTTTTCAGTGCCTTATTCCCTAACAAGCACCTAATAACATGTACCCATATCTCATACAATTGCTCATGAAATAAAGCAGTCTGCAACCCTTGGATTTATACATCATTAGTGTAAGTCTATCCAGATCTTAGATGCCATGTCTTATAAGATCCTATGACTTGGAAGATTTAAAACCACGATCATATGAGACTTATTCCATGATCACCACATAGTGCGTGACCAAGTCCCATAGTCTTGTATGATCTAGGGGCTTCATCCAATTGCTAGTGAGTAACTAAAGAGCATAAGATGAAGACGGCCATATAAAGAATATCATCTAATCAAAATTATCTTACAAGGAAATAGTTTACAAAGCCAATCTAATTGGCTTGCAGGTCACTATTCCAATAATCTCCCACTTGCCCTAAATTCAATGCCCCTTGGCCTTAAGACCTATCTTCTCAAGATGTCGTTCAAAGACTGTTAGCATTTAGGAATTTAGATAGTAGTTCTGTTGTATTCTCTTCTGAGACAATTTTATCCACTTAGTTGTCACCTCTATCAATTGATTTCATTTATCAAATGATAACACATTTACTGTGTTTGGATCACTAATGAGATCTTGGTTCAAGTCCTAAATTGTCTTCAAAAAATAATCATAGGTGCATGCATGCTAGGCACTACATCCAACTCTTTGATAAAGTTTTTCATACAAACATCTTTCTTTGTAGTTTCCAAAAACGACAAATTATTTTACCTCAGCAGTTATCTCAACCATGGTGTCTTGTTAAAACTCTTCCAACTCAACATGTCACCATTAAGGTAAAATATAAATTCAAAAGTGGATTTTATGTCATCTATATCGGACTAGAAAGTTAAGTCCAAAAATTGCTCGAGTTTCAATTCTCTATTACTGTATACCAAAACAAGTGCTTAGTCCTTCTCAAGTACTTAAGGATTATTTTTTATGGTTATTCAGTGACTCTTACCAGTATTGGATTAGAACTTACTCGTAACACTTGGCAAGTCTACCACATCCAGTCTAACACATTAAACTGCATACATTATACTTCCAATAGCGAAGACATAAGGTATGTGAGACATTCTTTGATTCTCTTTCTCAATCTCTTTGATTCTTTCATACTAATTCTCTTTAGTATTTTATCAATGTACAAGATTTGGGAAAGCCCCAGTATTCTCTTTAATCTCTCTCTATAGATATGTATTTTTAATATGTAGGATGCATTTTCCCAAGTCCTTCATGCGGAATTAAGTAGATAACAATGCTTTAGTATGCTCTAACATAAAGCACAATAAACTATACAGTACTCTAACTAGCATCTTGCACACACTTGGTTCATACGTAATTTTTGACAAAGCCAAATGATTTGGCTTTCTAATCAAAATATATGTTCTAAGTTTGAGATTCTTGTTTGAGTCCATAAATAGATCTCTAGAGTTTGCTAACCTTTTACTCATACTCCTTGGATGTAAAACCTTGTAGTTGCTCTATATAAATCCTTTCTTCAATGTATCTATTGAAGAAAGTTGTTTTCACATCCATTTACCATGCCTTATAGTCATAATATGTGGTTATGGAAAGTAAAATCCAAATGGACTGAGGCATATCGATTAGTGAAAAAGTTTCCTTAAAATTGATTTCGAGTCTTTGAGTGTAACCATTTGATACTAGTCGCGCCTTAAAAGTTACCATTTCTCTATCTATCCCAAGCTTTCGCTTATAAATCCACTTGCAACCAATGGAAACTATTCCTTTTGGTAAATCTATCAAAGTCCATACTCCGTTTGAGTATGTGGAGTCCATTTCGAATTTCATGGCTTTAAGCCAACATCCCGAATCTATATCCAATATGGCTTCTTCATAGGCCTTTGGATTTCTATCCGATTGACCTGTCTCATGAAGAAATCCAAACTCTTTGGGTTACTTTTTGATTTGATTCAACCTTCTCAAAGGTTGTGTACTAGTTTCTTTGATATTTATTTATTTCTACCGCTTGTGGGATTTATTGATCGTTTTGAACTTTATCAAGTTCAATTGAAATGCCTTTTCTATCTTATAGAAATTTCTTTTCCAAAAAGATGAAATTCCTCAAAATAAACACATTTTATCCCATAGGATCATAAAAGTAATAACTCATAGACTATCTTGGGTATCCCACAAACTTGCACAAAGTGGATCTACTATCCAACTTATCTCCTACTGTCTGTCTCATGTAGATATGAGATCTCTAAACCCTTAGATAGTGGTAAAAGGTTACTTTGCCATGCCATATCTCATATGGTGTTGTTAGCACCGACTTTGAAGGTACTATTGATCAAGCTAAAATTGACACTTAAATTGATCAAGTTAAAATGGCCTTAATTTCCTCCAACCTCAAAATTGGTCCAAAAGAAGTAATTTTCAAACTATTAGAAAATTCCTTCATTATATAGGAAATACAATTGGCTTTTGTGTGTGACCCATTAGATTCTACTATTCATTGGACATAGGCTCACAACCATTGGGACTTTTGAATATCGAATATTCATTTTAGTTTAAACTCCTTTAAACTAATCAACCCAATTTAATTAATCTCTATTAATTGAAGAGTACCCAATCTTTAAGGTTGATGTCCAATTCAAGCCCATGGAGCCCAACTAATTGACTGAAATAAATACTTTTGGAGAACTAGTATAGCTTTACGCGCACCATGCATATATGGTTCTTCTATCTCCTATCTATTGAAAGAGGCCTAGGGCAAGATATTTGTCAACTCCTTAATAGCCTATATACTGTTATCTATTCCCAATTTTGATTCCACTTCATGACCTCATATTTGAAAAACTCTTTTTCCCAATTGTCATACTACATTGCGCTAGGATTTCTTAGAGTCGATCATTATAGAATAAATAGAAAATGCACTTGCCCTTCCTAAAGACAAAGATTTAGATCCCATTTTGGATCTCACAAGTCTCCATGTCTAAGTAGCTTATGCCCAAGCACCACCTAAATAGCTCGTTAGGTGACCAAAGAGAAATCAAAGCATAAGGACCTAAACACAAGGTTACCATGGATTCTCAAGTCAAAGGACTAACTATATGCACTAGTGTAAGCAAGAGAATTTTCCACTACTAACGTGCCACTATAGCTATCTAGTAGAATCTCCAGGTGGGCCTTTAGTACCTTATTCTGTAATAAGTACCAACTAATATACATCCATATCTCATATGGATTACTTATTCAATGGAGCAACATCCAACCCTTGGATTTATGCATTATTAGTACAAGTCTATCTGGCTCTTAGATGCCTTGTCTCATAAGATCTAATGACTTGAAAGATTTAACATCACAATCATATAAAACATATCTCTTGATCATCACCTAATGTATGACAAAGTCTCATCATTTTGTGTGATTAAGGGATTCATCCAAATGTCAATAAAGAAATAATGAGCATACGATGAATATGCCTATATAAAGAATATCATTCAATGAAGATTGTCTTACAAGGAAATAGTTTACAAGACCAATCTAATTAGCTTGCGGGGTACTATTCCAACAAAAATTAGGATCAAAACTCATCCCAACCTAAATTGGTCATTGCTATCTAGACTATGCCCATAGCTGGGTGGCAGATACATCTACCACTCTCCTATGTGCTGCCATAGTGCAGCAACACCTTCATTTTGGGGTTGGGACATAGTCAAGCCATTTTTGGTTCAACGTTTGTATACCAATAATTTTAGCACACTTCCTAGACATTGAATCACAAATTATAGATGAAATTATATATTCAAAATACTTTTTAAAAATGGAATTTCAAGTTCTCTATCGTGCTTCTAAAAATAAATTTAAGTGAGAATCACATTCTTAAAAAATCTCCAATAATAAAATTGAATCTAAAAATGATGAAAGCACCTTAAGGCCAAATTTAACATGCTAATCAACATATAACATCAATCAATGCCAAATCAACATTCAACATTAGTTACTGTGAATTAAAGTAGGCTCAACATATGAAATAACACTTAAAACATATATTAGCATAATCTCAATTTGTCCATGGAGCCACATACAACATCATCCAAATGCTCTAATCCATAGGTTAGATCAAGTATTTGGAGATTTTGACCAATTCATCACATGAATTAATCAATCAAAAATTCAAATCATAGGTGTGCATCATTAGTAGAAGTTTATCCAAATCTTAGCTTTCCTATCTCATAAGATCCTATGACTTACAAAATTTAAGATCATGATTGTGTAAAACTTATTCCATTATCATCACTGAGTGTATTGACCAAGTTTTATAGTCTTGTGTGATATAAAGGCTTCAACTAAATACTAGTGAAGTAAATATAAGCTAAGATGAACATGGTCATTTATTTAATATTATTCAATTAAGATTGTATCTAGTTTATATGATAATTGGCTTGCTGGGCAATATCCTTACAAGATTTTCTCATTTTCTCTCATCACCAAAACTACCATCTCCCTCCCTCTCCTATCATCTTCATCCTTCTATTTATTCTAGCTTGGAGTGTGAGGATTTGAGAGTTCTTCCAAGGTGTGTGGATCACTACTAAAGGCTTCACACTTGGGGAGCTTAGAATTGGAGATTGAACCTTTATTATATCCATGTTTTGGAGCATTATTGAGTGATTTTAGATCTACCATTCTTCTTATTTTTCAACCAAGACATTGTACAAGATGTCTTAATGTGCAAAAGTTGTTGCATTAAGGAGCCTTGGGCATGGAGAACTTGATTCTACCTTGTTATCTTTATTTTTCTTCAAAATGTAAATTTCTAGCTTTCAAAACTTAATTTATGACATGTTGATTGATCCTTTGGTTGGGGATACCAAGTTGAATTTTGCCTATTTTTGTTTTAATTTATAGATCCTTACCTATCTCCTACTTTCAACTTGTATATAAGCTTTCTTCATGTCTAAATTAGGATTTTAGTGAATTGATTCATGTGATGAATTGATTTTAGATCACTAAGTACTTGATTCAATTGATGAATTTGAGTGTATGGAAATGATGTATATAGCTTTTGATGTGTTGGATTGAAATATGCTAATTTGTGTTTAAGTGTTAATTCAATTGATTCTCACTTAAACTTGATTTTTAAAGCATGTTTGAGCACTTAAATTTTTGTTTTTGAAATTTTAGATTTGAAAATTTGTCTATATTATGTGATTTAGTGTTTAGGAGGTGTCCTAAATTTTTTGGGGCACAAAAGTTTCACAAAATTGGGCATAGCTTGTTACTTAACTAAAAATAGGGCTACTGCCATGCTTGGCTAGGTGTTGGCTAAATAGCGGATGCACCTAGGGGCCAACAGCACCTGGTCACAATTTTAGGCAAGTTTTGATCTTATTTTTGGTGAGTTTTTGTGACTAAAATTAAGTTAAACCATGCTTGATGGATGCACAAGTGTTGTGCAAGTTCTCAAAATTATGTTGGACATTTTGATTGCTTTTAAGATCTTGTTAAAGTTAATCTTCTAATTAGTGAAAAAATGAAATGCATAATTGTTATGCTCATTTTTACTTGATAATTAATTGTTTATGAGATAAGCATTTAATTGTGGAATTGAATGTCAATTCTTGATTTATTGTTCATTAATTGTTGAATGGATGATGAATGTATAGGAATGATCATGAGCCTTTAATATTGATTTTATTTTTTTGAAGTTGTTGAAAAGGATTATATTAAATTAGGGCTTGTATACCTCTTAATTTCTATCTTGTAAATGTTATGAGAGTAGAATCATTAGGAGTGAGGATTGCTTTCGTATGAAAATATTGCAAAGAGAAAAGAAAAGCACTAAAGGCATTAAGGCCCATGAATGTATGTGGATACATTTATATAATAGCTAAATTTAATCAACCTACTTAAAATTAATTAAGTAGTGCACTTATGGCTCTAAGTGCTTTACTTAGTTAAAGACTCATGGTCATCTCATCCCAGGAGCATGCTAGGCGCATTTACTTATTTATACTTTTTATATCCTATTGATGTATGAAATGCACGGTTAGGATATAGAAAACCTAAATAAGAAGATAAAATTGAAGAGATCTTTGCAAACACGAAAATCTCTCCACTTAAAGGAGTCTAAGTGCTCTCAAAATATTCAAAATGGGTACAAATTAAAAGGAGTTCTAATTAATCCATACCTTCTACCAACAATATATGACATGATGATGCTATTATCTTTGTGTGATATTATTCAGCACGGAGGTCACACTTAGGCAGAAAGCTATGATCATATATTTAGTATATGATGCACCTTTAATTTGATGCTTCCCATGCATTAGCTCACATCACGTGGCATGACATGGAGCAGCCTTGAATCAAAGTTTGAATGGTAGGTCCAACTTAACACCTAGTAATGTAGAGGGTGCACATCAAGTAAATCTACTTGAAAAGTGAGGCAAAATATATCAAGGGTTGTACAGAGATATAATTATCAAAAGTTGCTTACCTTTTGATTATTTGTGGATATCACTCATCACGGGGGGTCCACTTATAAATCCTTAGGGCCTTGATTCCCACTAGGAAATGAGGTTTCCCAAATTCTTATAGGTAGTGAGGAATTTGATAAAATAGTGGGAAAAAAACATACTTGAAAGTCCATAAACATATTTTCATCATCAAATATTCAATCACATGCTTATATTCTCTTTTTCTCTTTAGATGATTTGCAAAATCTCAAGAATGATTAAAAATCCACTCAAGGTTATTTTGAAAAGTAGTAAACCAATTGGGCCAAATTTTCTTGGTTGACTAAACCTCAAAACCATTCTAGATTCCTACAAAAGAAAACATGTCTTATGTTATGGTGTTTCTAATCCCATTTGGATCCATGTAGATCAAGAGACAAGCAAAATGTTCACAAATTAGGTTAAGGATCATCTTATCCCATAGCCTTATGATGGCATCTATAAACTTCAAACGTCTCTAAGACACATGAATAACATATCAATTAAAGTTTACAAGAATTGTAAAGAAAACAAGGTATCAAAAGTTCATGTTATCAAAGGAGATTTTTCATTCTAGGATGGATGAGAAGTCATAGGTCATCGATTATGATCTAAAGATAATTAGGCTTATTGAGAAGCTCTTCAACTTGGATATAGTGATGGATAATGATCTCCATAAGGATTTGATCCTTACATCCTTATTGAATTTTATTGATAAAAGTGTTGATCCATATGGAGACTAACATGATAATGGCATACGATTAATGCTTGGTTCCTCCTCTAGTCCAAGGGCCTTAGGAGAGTTAGAAAGCTAGGTAAAAGAAAGAAAAGTTTTTCCTCCGAGGGAAAGCAACCATTAAAGGCATTTAGTGGAGTCAAGAAGAATATAGAGGATATAGTCGACATTACTTGTTTCCACTTTGGCGAGAAAAGCCATTGGAAACGGTATTGCAAGGAATACCTTGCAACCTTTGAGAAGGGTAATACTTTGTTGAAGTATATTTAAGGATAAATTTTTCCTCATGAATATATGATATCGTGTATGGTTTTTGCCTTAGTAATTTGTTACAAAAAATAGAAAAAATAATAAAACTAAGTAAAAGGGATATGATCCACCATCTTGGCAAAAAAGTAAGAGTTGTGGCCAAAGCTAAAGGTATATAATAAGTTAGACTCAGGAAACTCTACACTTGTATTAAACCTTTGTTGTTATGTACCATATCGTGTTGAGAACATTATTTCAATTCTCATTTTAGATAGCTAAGGATATGATCGCTCTATATATCGAATAGGAGATTGATGGCATTATAAAATGAATTCTTTACTTGCTTATGGTGCACTTGACAAAGGATTATATATTTTTGGATTCTCAACCATGACTAATGCACATTCAACAAAGTAAGTGATAGTTAGATATCTAAGAAGATGCCATATTGTGGCTTGCATGATTTGGACATATTTTCAAAAATAGGATGTAAAAGTTAAAAGCTCTTAAAGTGCTAAATATTAGTGGCATTGAAGATCTTTCTACTTGTGAGTTTTGTTTTTAGGAAAAAATGACCAAAGCTCCTTTCTAGGAACAGAGTGAACCATAAATCCTCTGAATTTGATCCATACAAATATTAATGAGCCACTAAGAGTTAGTGTGAGAGGAGGCTATTCTTACTTTATCACCTTTACCAATGATCATGCTTAGTTTGAACATGTGCATTTTATGAAGAACAAGTTAAAAGCTTATGAAAAGTTCAAAGAGTATAGCAATATGTTGGAAAAGTAAAAGGGACTAAGTATTAAAACTCTTTGATTAGATTGAGGAGAGAGAATACCTAAGTACCAAATTCTTAGATTATCTAAAGGAGAATAAGTCTCTCTCTCATTGGATTCCACCCAGTGCACCCTAATACAATGGAGTAGCCAAGATGAAAAACCATACCTTGTTAGACATAGAATATTCCACGATGAGTTTTTTTATGTGCCTCTATTATTTTAGGGATACGCCTTAGAAATTATGGCAAGGTTACTAAGTGTAATATCCTTAAATTTGGTGCGAAAGACACCGTATGAGATATGGCATGATAAAGCACATTCTTACACTTTTCTATGAGTTTGGGGATCTCTCGCTTACGTTAAATGGCTAGTAGGAGACATGTTAGATGCAAGATCCACCTTGTGCAAGTTTGTGAAATACCGAAGAGACACTTTGCATTATTACTTCTATGATCCCTTGAAAAAAAAATGTGGTTATTTTATGGAACACCGCCTTTTGGAAAGGAATTAGATAGAAATGGAGTTGCTATTGTAATTAATAAAGTTCAAGATGATCAACAAATCCTACAAGTGGTAGAAGTAAAAAAACATCAAGAGCTTCGCACACAATGTCTGAGATGGCCAGATCTAATTAAGAAACAACCCTAAAGGTTCAAATTCCAACATGAGATGGGCCCATCGAATAGTGATTCAAAGACTTATGATGAAGCTATGTTAGACATAAATTCGAGAAATTAGCTTGAGGCTACAAAATTCAAAAATGGAACCCATGTGCTTCAACAAAGTATGGAGTTTGGTAGATCCACCAGAAGGTATAGTTCCTGTTGGTTGCAAATGGATTTATAAGCAAAAGCTAGGAGTTGATGGAGAGGTACAGGCCTTTAAAGTGCAATTAATGGTGAAGGATTATACCCGAAGACCTAATATTAATTTTGAGGAAACCTTGTCACTAGTTGCTATGCCTAAGTCCATTGGGATTTTCATTGGGATTTTACTTGCTAAAGCTGCATATTATGACATGAGATATGGTAAATGGATGAGAAGACCATTTTCATCAATGAAAACATTGAAGAAAAAATCTATATGGTGCAACCACAAGGTTTTATATCCAAAAAAAGTGAGCAAAAGGTTTGCAAACTCGAGAGATCCATTTATAGACTTAAACATGTGTCCTGAAGTTGGAACAGACATTTTGATAAGAATTTCAAATTGTTTGGTTTTGTCAAAAATATGTACAAACTGTGTGTGTATGAAAAGGCAAGTGAGAATAGTATATAGTTTATTGTACTTTATATCAATGACATTCTTCTCATTGTGAATGAAAGAGAAATGTTAGAGTGGACTAAAATATAGTCATCTACATAATTCTCTATGAAAGAATTAGGAAAAAAATCCTACTTATTGGTAACACGTATCTATAGAGATAGATCGAGAAGGATATTGAGGCGTTCCCAAACATATTACATTAACATGATACTAAAGAGGTTTAGTATGAAATAATTTAAGAAGGGATCTATCCTTATAGGACACAGTCTTCGCCTCTCCAAGTCTATAGGCCCAAAGACTGATGACGAGAGACGTAGAATATCCCACATACCTTGTGCATCCATTATAGGGAGCATAATTCATGCCATTCAATGTGCTAGGTTCGATGTAGCACACACTCTAAGTGTTATGAACTGCATTCAATTCGACCCCCATGAATGTCACTAGAAAGCTATTGAAGTAATCCTTACATACTTAAAAAAGACTAAGGATTTATTTTTGGTATACAGTAATGGTGAATTGAAACTTGGGGAGTTTTCGTATTCTTGTTTTCAATCTGATGTAGATGACCAAAAATTCACTTTTGGATATATATTTTGCTTCAATGGTGGCACAATGAGTTGAAAGAGTTCCAAATAAGACACCACGGCCGATTCTATCACAAAGGTAGAATATGTTATGGTTTTAGAAATTGCAAAGGAGAGTGTTTGGAAAGAAACTTCATCTAATAGTTGGATGTAGTACCTATGGTTATCTTTTGAAGACAACTTTAGACTTGAGCCAAAATCTCATCAGTGATCTAAACATAGATAAATGCATTATCATTTGATATATGACATCAATTAATAAAGACGACATTTGAGTGGAAATGGTTACCTCAAAAGAAAATATAATAGAACTACTATCGAAACCCCTAAATGCAAAAGGTCTTTAAATGATATTTTGAGAAGATAGGTCTTACGAATATGGGGAATTAGCTTTAAGGCATGTGAGACTTTGTCATACACAATGGCCATCTTTATTTTTGTTTATTTTACTTCAATTGTATTTGTTTGAAACCCTTAAATCACACACGACTATGGGACTTTGTCACGTACTAGGAGGAGATCATGAAATAAGTCTTACATGGTAGTGATATTAACAAATTGCAAATTATAGAATCTTATGAAATTGGGAATCTAAGATTTAGATGAACTTGAACTAATGATGCATAAATCTAAGTAGTTTGATATTTCTCCATTTCGTTAGCAATTTATGTTAGACATGAAGAAGTGTGTAGCACAAGGATCCATGAAATAAAGCTAAATCAGAGCTTAACTACACCTATCCTAAGGATCAAGTCATGCTATAAAATGGATTTATAAAAAGATAAATAGCTTGATTGATCAAAAATCCAAGGTAGAATGGAAGAAAGGCTTGAACACTTCACAACTATCTTTCTCTGGCATGGCGGCAACTCAGCTATAATTGCCTAACCAAAACTCCTTGGATCTAGCTAAAATTTGGACATAACCTCTACAACACCTTAAAGAAGCTACAATAAATTCAATAGAAAATGAATCTAGCAAGATCTAGAAAATTGCTCTAAATAAACAGCCCTGTAGTGGATCTTTCAAGAGCAAAACTATCCAATTGTCTAGCCTCTAATGTGATGATCCACACACCATAGGAAAATCCCAATCAATACTTAGGTAGCTGGAAAACTAAGGAGAGAAGAAATGATGAAGGCCGAATTTAGAAGGGGAGGGTGAGGAAAATGTGTGAAACTTCAACATATAAATGGATCACACTTTTTAGGGGGAAAATAAGAATCTAACAATTAGAAAATGCAAGCTAGCTTGGCCGGTCACTTGTCTCCTATTTATAGGGAGGGAGGTGTGATACAAGTTGGCACCACAACCTCCATGATGTGGGGGTGCCAACTAAGCAAGCAACTTGCATGTGAAATGTAAATTTCACTTGCATTTGAATTTTATTTAAAATCTTCATATTATCTCATGAAATGTCATCCAAATAAATTCTAAATGTACTTCAAATGAACTCTTTCAATTGTATTTCCCTCCAAAATTAATTCCTTATATTAATTAAATTAACTCCTTAATTTAATTAATTGGTCTTGACTTAACTCCTTAAGTCAACTAGCTTAACTCTTTAAGCAATAAGGTGTTAACTGAACTCTTTAAGTTAACTTGACCAATTGATAGTCATATGACTCTAATTAAATTAACTCCTTAATTTAATTGGCCTAATTTAATTGCTTAGATTATTTTGAACAATTTAACAATTAAATCAATCAAGCTAAAATTACCAAAAATTAGCCAACCATTTTTTCTCCATAAAATTGGTCAAGCAGAATTTTTCTAACTTTTAGAAAATTCCCTTCATCAAATTCAACTTCCAATTAGCTATTGTGTGTGCTTTTTTAGGTTCTACCATTACTTGGATATGGGCTCACAACTTTTGCGATATTTAGAATATTGAAATATTTACATTAGTTTAAGCACCTTTAAACTAATCAGTCAATTAAATTAATCTCCATTAATTGAAAGTGCCCAATCTCCATGGTTAATGTCCAACTTCAAGTCCATGAAATCAAACTAATTAGCCAAAATCAATATGCTCTTGCAAAGGCATTCTAAAGCTACGTTTGCCACACAAATACGGACCCTCCATCTTCTATCTCCTAAAAGAGGTCTAGGGCAACATATCTGTTAACTCCCTAATAGCTTTGATAACTATGATTCTATTCCCAATATTCGATTCCCCTTTATGACCTCATTTTTCAAAAATTTCTTTTTCAAATTGTAATACTACCGTGCACAAAGATTTCATAGATGTTGAAATAGTGCCCTGCAAGCTGATGAGATTAGCCTTATACAAACTATTACCTTATAAAACAATGTTGATTAAATGATATTCTAAATATGGCCACCTTCATCTTATGTTCTATTATACTTCACTTGCATTTGGATGAAGCCCTTAGATCACCTTAGACTGTGGGACTTGGTTTGGTGACCATGGAATAAGTCTCACACGGTTGTGATTTTAAAACTTCCAAGTCATAGGATCTTATGAGATAGGGCATTTAAAATCTGGATAGACTTACACTAATGATACATAAATCTAAGGGTTGGAGATTGCTCCAGTCCATGAGCAATTTTATGAGATACGAGTGTATTTTAGTGAGTGCTTGATAGAAAATAAGGCACTAAAGACCCACTAGAGAATCCACTAGATAGTCAAAGTGGCAAATCGGTAGTGACTAGCTCTCTTGCTTATGCTAGTGCATATTATTAGTCTTTTGACTTGAGAATCCATGGTAATCTTGTGTCCGGTTCTCATGCTTTGACTCATCCCTTGACCACTTAGCAAGTCTATCAAGTTGAGATTGGACATGAGCTACTTGGCATGGAGGATTGTGAGATCTATTAAGGAATCTGACTCCTCGCTATTATGAAGAGCGAGTACATCTCCTACATGTTCTATAATGATCGATTCCAAGAAATCCTTGTGCAAGGTGGTGTGATAATTTGGAAAAGACATTTTCCAAATGTGAGGTCACACAAATGGATTTAAACATTGAGAATAGAGACATAGTATCAAGGATAATAGGGAGCCAACAAATTTCTTGCCCTAGGCCTCTTTTGGGAGATAAGAGACTGAAGAATAGTATTTGCATGGCATGCGTAGAGTGATAATAGTTCTTCAAAATATTCATTTTGGCCAATTAGTTGGGCTCTATGGGCTTGAGGTTGGACATCAACCATGGAGATCGGGTACTTTTCAATTAATGAGATTAATTGAATTGAGTCGACTAGTTTAAATGGAGTTTTAAGATAAAATAAATATATGATATTCAAAAGTCATAAAGCATTGTGAGCCCATGTCCAATGAACGGTAGAACCTATTGGGTCGCACATAAAATCCAATTAGCTTCTTAATTGATGGAGAGAATTTTCCAAGGAGTTAGAAAAGAGATCTCTCTATCCTAGTGGATTGAATTTTGTTGCCAAATTTGAAAGTCAATTTTGGCTTGATTGATTTAAGAGTTAAATTGAACAACTAATTTAAGGGGTTAAATTAGACTAATAATTAAGGAGTTAATTGTTTGGTGCCAACATGACCATCAATTGGTCAAGTTAACTTGAAGAGTTAAATTAACAATTAAGCTTGAAGAGTTAAACTAGTTTGACTTAAAGAGTTAAGACAAAGCATAATTAATTAAATTAAAGAGTTTAATTTGATTAATTAGGATTAATGCTTTTTTGGAGGGAAGACTCAAATGAGATTTGAGATGTCATTTTAACTAATTTGAAATGAGAATCCAAATGTAATTAAGATGCAAATAAAATTCAAATGAAATTTGGATTTTCATGCCACCTTGGCATCACATAAATCCACATCTATATATATATGGCATGTGAGCTAACTAGAGATAGAGTGTGGTGTGCAAAATGTGTGAAGAATTAGATTCTTCATTTTTCCCTCCAAAATCAACCTCTTGTGCAAGCTAGCATTTCATATGTTGAAGACTTAGCTTTTCTTTCCTCATCCTATCAATTTTCAACCTCCTTTACCCCCAATTATCTGGTTCTATTTCAGCTTATGAATTATGTAATTCAGGAAGTTTTATTGGTGTGTGGACTATCATAATAGAGGCAAGACGTGTGGCTTGCTCTATTTCTAGAGAGCACTCTGTGCGAGGTTCGACTTTGCAAATTTCTATAGGATGATCCACACTAAAAATTGATCTAAATATTTTAATGAAGACTCTAAAATGTGTTGGATATCTTGAACAATTTTTTTGGAATTGTTCGAGGCAATTTGGTAAGGCAATTGTTGCTATTCTTTCGCTATGCTATGAGTAGATAGAATCTAGAATTGATGAAGTGTTCACTTCTTTCATTCCAGATTTGCTTACCAAGGTAATCCTCTATCTAAATTTGAATCCAAGGCATGATTAGATCCCTTTAATTCTTGTAGGCACTAGTTATTTCATGTTCTAAAGTTTTGATTGTAGATCCTAGTGCCTATCTTGCTTTCAATGGAATCAATCATTATAGAATATATAAGATATACACTCACCCTTCACAATGACAAGGAGATGGATCTCATTTTAGATCTCACAAACCACCATACCTAAGTAGCTCATACCCAAACTCAACCTAAAAGACCTATAGAGTGGTTAAGGATGAATCAAAATATGAAGACCTAAGCATAAGGTTACTATAGATCCTCAGATCAAAGGACTAATTATATACACTAATGTAAGCAAAAGAATTTGCCACTACCAACTTACCACTATAGTTATCTACTAAATTCTCTGAGCAAGCCTACTAATATGTACTTATATCTAACATGGATTGCTCATGAAACGGAGCAATATCCAACTCCTTAGAGTCATGTATCGTTAGTGCAAGTCTATACGAATCTCGGATGCCTTGTCTCAAAAGATTTAATGACTTGGAATATTTTAAGATAACAACCATATAAAACTTGTTTCATGATCACCACCCAGTGTATGACCAACTCCCATAGTTTTGTATGATCTAAGGATTTCAACCAAATACTACTGAAGTAAATTAAGCATAAAATGAAGATGACCATTATAATGAATGTCATTTAATCAAGATTTTATCATAATTGAAATATTTCACATGCCAATCTAATTAGTTGCATGGCACTACTCTAACAATCTCCCACTTGCCTAAAAGCCAATTCCCTATAGCCTTAGGGCCACATAAAGTCATATATAGCACTAGGATCTAATTATCAAAGCATAAAAATGCTAAAATAACTAAGCTACATATGAAGCCAAGGATTTAGACATGTCATAGATTTAGATTATGTGGATTACCTTGATTTGTTCAAAATTCAAGGCAACTAAGTAGTAGAAATCAATTCCTTGAATAGGCCTTCTAGTAGCATAGCTATTCCAAAGTAACTTTTGCCCCCACCATGATTTTTTCTCCAATTGAAAATTTTATTGGAACTCACAAACACCTTGATGGATCTAAAGTAGAAAATTTAGTAGGAATAGAAAACGGGAAGGCTCTTCAGAAATGCTTCCAAGTGACTGCTTGAATAGAGGATTTCCAAAAGGCTAGCTACCCAATGTCTCTAATGATAAGATCTACATACTAATGCACAATCAAATTATTCCTAATGTTAGTTGGAGAAAAAAAGAGAAGAAATGCAAGGATGAAAGCTTGATTTGGAGGTAGGAGATGACAAAAAGTGAAGCTTCACACATAAGGCAACACCCAAGAAATTGGAGGGAAAATGAGAAAATCTAATTTTAGATCTTGATTGCTTTTAATTCACACTATGTGGCCACCCTCTCCATACTACATATCTATATATAGAGGAGGATGGTGTGATGCCAAAGTGGAAACACACCTTTTCTAAAGTTGGTGCTATTTAGCTTGCAAGTTGGCAAGCATGTGAATTTTGTGTGCATTTGAATTTTATTTGAAATCTTCATTTCACCTCATGAATGTCATCCAAATAAATTCTAATGCCACACCAAATGAACTCTTCATTTGAATTTTTTCTCCAAAATAAATTCCTCATTTTAATTAAATTAAATTAAATAATTTAATTTAATTATTAACCTTTGACTTAACTCTTAAGTTATTTTACATAGCTCTTTAAGTTATTGTTAATGTAACTCTTTAAGTTAACTCAACCAATTGGTAGTCATGTGGCACTAAATAATTACCAATTAATTGGCCTTAATTTAATTCCTTAAATTAACTAGATCAATTTAACAATTAAATTAATCAAGCCAAAATGACTACAAATTGCATCAGTTGTCTACCTCCAAAATCAGTCATTAAGGTACTTTTCTAACTCTTAGAAAATTCCCCTTCATCAAGTAGAATTTGCAATTGGCCTTTGTGTGTAACCTATTTGGTTCTACCATTCATTGGACATGGGTTTACAACTCTTTGTGACTTATAGAATATCAAATATTCACATTAGTTTAAATACCTTTAAACTAATAAGTCAAGTCAATTAATCTCTATTAATTTAAGAGTACCTAATCTCTATGGTCAATGTCCAACCTCAAGCCCATGGAGCCCAACCAATTGGCCAAATTAAATGCTTTTGGAAAACCATTTTAACTATACACATAACATGCAAATATAGTCTTTCCATCTATTATCTCCCGAAAAAGGCTTAGGGTTAGATATTTGTCTATTCTCTAATAGTCTCGATCTTATATTTCTATTCCTAATATTTGATTCCCCTTTTATGACCTCATCTTTAGAAAACTCATTTCCAAATTATCATGCAACCTTGCACAAGGATTTCTTGAAATTGATCATTATAGAATACACATGATATGTACTCGTCTTTCACAATAACAAGGAGTTAGATTTTATCTTCGATTTCACAAACCTCCATGTCTAAGTAGCTTATGAGCAATCTCTACACAAATGACCCATAACGTGGCCAAGGAAGATTCAAAGCATAAGGACCTAAACACAGGGCTACTATGGATCCTTAAGTCACAAGACTAATTATATACATTAGCATAAGTTAGAGAACTTGCTACTACCGACTTGCCACTTCGACTATCTAGTGAATTCTCTGGATAGGCCTTTAGCAAACTTGTTCTCTAACAAACACCCATAAGCATCGACCCATATCTCATATGGCATTACTCATGAAATGGAGCAATATCCAACCCTTGGATTTATGCATTGTCTGTGCAAGTCTATTTGGATATTAGATGCCCTGTCTCATAAGATTATTCAACTTGAAATATTTAAGATCACAACTATGTAAGACTTATTTAAGAATCACCTCCCAGTGCGTGACCAAGTCCCATAGTCATGTTTGATCTAAGGACTTTAACCAAATGCTGGTGAAGTAAATATAAGCATAAGATGAAGATTGATATTTAATGAATATCAATCAATCAAGATTGTATCACAAGTAAAATAGTTTACATGCCAATATAATTAGTTCGCAGGGCACTATTCCAACACCACCTTCTTAAGATGTCCTTCAAAGATCTTTTGCATTTACAGGTTTAGATAGTGGTTCTACTATATTCTCTTTTGAGGCAACCATCTCCACTCATATGTTGCCTATATCAATTGATATCATAGATCAAATGATAATGCCTTTAACTTTGTTTAGATCACTATTGAGATTTTGGTTCAATTCTAAAGATGTCTTTAAAAGACAACTATAGGCACTTGTATGATAGGCACTATATCTAACTCTTGGGTGAAATTTTCATCCAAGATCTCTTTTTTTCAGTTTCCAAGACCAAAATATATTCTATCTTTGTGGTAGTTTTGATTTTGGTGTCTTATTTGGAACTCTTCCAACTTACCACGATGTTATTAAGGTAAAATATAAATCCAAAAGTGCATTTTAGGTTATTTATATCAAATTGGGAACCAAAATTTGAAAACCCTTTGAGTTTCAAATCTCCGTAGCTGAGATGCTAAAAATAACTCTTTACTCCTTCTCAAGTACTTAAGGATTGTTATAATGGCCATCCAGTGACTTTCACTAGGATTGAATTGGAAACGGCTCATGACACTTAGAGCGTGTACCACAATTAGACTTGTACAATGAACAACATACATTATGTTCCCAAAAGTAGACGCAAAAGGTATGTAGGACATTCTTCATCTCTCGTCATCAGTTTTAGGGGCCATAGACTTGGAGAAATGAATGTCATATCCCATAGAAGGAATCCTTTCTTAGATTATTCTATACTAAACCTCTTTAGTATCTTGTTAGTGCACAACGTTTGGGAAAGGCCTAGTTTCTTTCTTGATCTATCTCTATAGATACATATTTCTAATACATAGGATACTTCTCCATAATTCTTCATGGAAAATTAAGTAGATAACCATGTTTTAGTACACTCGAACATTTCTCTCTCATTCTAAATGAGAAAAACGTCATCGACATAAAGCATAATAAATTATATTATTATATACTACTTCTATTAGCCTTCTTATACACACAAGGTTTGCACACATTTTTAACAAAGCTAAACAATTTGACTATCATATCAAAATTTATATTCCAACTTCAGGATGCTTGTTCGAGTCTATAAGTGGATTTCTAGAGTTTGCAAACCTTTTGCTCACTTCTTTTGAATGTAAAACCTTATGGTTGCTCCATATAGATTTCTTCATGCATGTTTCCAGTAAGCAAAGAAGTTTTCACATCCATGTTTCCATTGAGCAAAGTAGTTTTCACATCTATTTGGCTTATCTCATAGTCATAAGATACGTAAAATCTGAATAAACTTAGGTAATGTAATAGATGAAAAAGTTTTATTGAAATTGATATCGAGTCTTGAAGTGTAACCTTTTGCCATAATTCATACCTTAAAGGTCATTACCTCTCTATCAACTCCTAATTTTCACTTATAGGTACACTTGTAACCAATAGAAACTATTCCTCAGGTTGATCTATGAAAGTCCATACTTTGTTGAAGTATATGGAGTACCTTTTGGATTTCATAGCTTCAATCTAATGTCCTGAGTCTATGTCCAACATAGCTTCCTTATAGGTCTTTGTATCACTATCTAATTAGCTAGTCTCATAAAGGAATCCAAACGTTTTTGGGTTACTTCTTGATTCAGTTTGACTTGCGAAGAGGTTGTGTCTCTAGCTCTTAATGCATGTTTATTTCCACTGCTTTTGAAATTTGATGATCATCTTGAACTTATTAAGTTCAACAACAATGCCTTTTCTATCTAATAGAAAATCCTTTTTCAAAACGTTGGTGTTCCTTCCAACGAACACCTTTTATTTTAAGGGATCATAAAAGTAATAACTCAAACACTCTCTTGGGTAACCCACAAATTTGCACGAGATGGATTTACTATTCAACTTGTCTCCCACTAGCCGCTTGACATAAATGGGATACCCTTAAACCCTTACATAATGGTAAAAGGGTACTTTTCCATACCACATCTCATATGGTATTTCTAGAACCAACTTTGAAGGTACCACATTTGGTAACTTCATCACCATTTCTAAGGTGTATCTCCTAAAAAGTATATAGGTACATTAAAAAATATCAACATGGAATGTACCATGTCCAACAAGGTACGGCTTCTCTTATCAGTAATTCCATTGTGTTGAGGTGTGTCGAGTGGAGTCTATGGAGAGAGAATCTCATTCTCCTTTAGATAATCCAAGAATTTGGTAATTAAGTATCCCCCCTTAATCTAATTGAAAAGATTTAATACTAAGTCCTCTTTGAACTTTCAAAGGCTTCAAATTTATACTTCATAAGATGCACATGTCTGAATTGACTATAATCATTGGTGAAGGTGATGAACTAAGAATAGCCTCCTTTCGCACTAACACTTAGTAGGCCACAAACATATGTATGGATCAAATCCAAAAAACTTGTGGTGTGTTCCATTTATCCTATAAAAGGATCCTTGGTCATTTCTTTCCTTCAAACAAGACCCACAAGAAGGAAAATTCTCTATCTCACTAACATTTAGTGCTTTGAGAACTTCTAACTTGTTCATTATATTTTTAGAGATATGTCTAGGTCTTGCATGCTATAGAATGGCATCTTTTTGGTTATCTAATTTTTTTTTACTTGATTGAATATACATTAATGAAGGTTGAGAATCAACTATGTATAATCCATTATTTAGTATAGCATGTGCAATTAAAGAGCTATTCGTTAATCCTTTCAACATCCTATTCGATATAGAAAAATCATATCCTTCATTACCAAGAATGGGAATAGAAATAATGTTCTTAACAAGAGAAGGTAAATAATAACAAAGATTTGATAGAATACAAGCATTCCCCAAGTCTAACTTTACAAATCCTTGGACCATGGCAACAACCATTATTCCATTTCTTAGGCGGAGGATCATATCCCCTTCATTAACACTATTTCTTCTTTCCATCCTGTGTAATGAGTTACAAATGAGAAAACCACATGCGGTATTAAATACACATGAGAAAGAATTACTCATCAAGTGCACTTTAAAAAGTGCATGACCTTCTCAAAGGTTGCAAGGTGGCCTTTGCAATTTCTTTTCCAATACCCTTTTTTGCCATAATGAAAATAACTTGTATAGGTTTTAGCTTCTTTCCTTTTCTTGACTACCTCTAAACGCTTCAAAAGTTGTTTCCTGTCGGAGAAAGAACTCTTCTTCTTTTTATCTCTCTTTCTAAGACCCTTAGGGCCCTTAGACTTAGAGGATGAAGCAAGCATATGAGGCTTGTACTTTTTCATCGTTACCTTGGTAGTCACCAATATATTCACCAAGTCGTTAATCCTCATCTTTTACTTGGACATATTCAAGTTCATAACAAATTGGTTGAACAAGGAGGGTAATGATTGACGATGAAATCTATGTAGAGGTCATTGTTCATGATCACATCAAGTTATCCAAACTTCTCGATGAGTCTAATCATCTTAGGCCAATAATCATGGATGCTTGAACCCTTAACCATTCTAAACCGAAAGAGCTCACCTAATAAAGTAAGCTATCAGTGTCTTTTTTGAACACTATTTAACTCTTGTAGGTGTTTGTAGATCTCACAAGCATGCTTCATATGCTCATGAGACTTTTGGAGCTCATTGGTTATGGAAGCCTTCATAAGGTAACTAATTTGTAGATCATCATCTACAAACTTAATGAACACTTCACGAACCTCATTAGTAGTGTTGTCACCCAAGGTGTCCAGTAGACTTTGATCGAGGACATAGGTCATCTTTTTAGAGTCTAGAACTATCTTAAGGTTTCTCAACCGATCGTAGAAGTTCGGCCCATTAGCATATTAGTTTCCAAAATAGTGTGGAGTGGATTCTTAGCCATTTTATTTTCAAAGATTTTGAAACTCTACATGAGGTGAAAAGACGAGTATAAGCATATGATTAAATATTGTTATTGAAAACAAGTTTATGGTCTTTAAAGCATGTTTTTCTCCCATTATTTTATCAAATCTTTCACCCCCTACAAGAATTTAGGAAATCTCATTTCCTAATGAAAATCAATGGACTTGTAAGTGGATCCACGACTCATGAAACATCCACAAACAATCAAAAGGTAAGCAACTTTTGCTAATTGCATCTTATGCAACACTTGATATACTTTGCCTCATTTTTTATGTAGACTCATAACTCGTGTGATATCTATATCACTAGGTGTTAAGTTGGACCTACTAATCAAATTTTAATTCGAGACTGCTCTATGCCATCCTATAACTCATGTGCCAATGCATGGGAAGCATCAAATCAAAGATGCATCATATGCTAAGTATACAATCACAGATTTTCACCATAAGTGTGACCCAGGACTCGTGAGTCATCACACAAATATGTTAGAGTTGTCATGCCACGTACTATTTGTAAAAAGCATGGAATAATTAAAACTCCATTTAATTTGTATTCATTTTGACTTAATATTTGATAGCACTTAGACATTCTAAGTGAAGGGTTTTTTTTGCTTGCAAAGATCTCATCAATTTTATGTTCTTATTTAGCTTTTTATATTCTAGACATGCATCTCAGGTATGAGTAGGATATGAAAAGCATAAATAAGTAAATACGCCTATCATACTCCTAAGTTGGGATGATCATAACCTATAACTAAGTAGTGCACTTAGAGCCATAGGTATATTACTTAGTTGATTTAAAGTGGGTTATTAAACTTAAGTGTTACATGAGTTATCTCCATACACTCATGGGTATTCAAGCCTTCATTGATCTTTTTTGCTCTGTGCGACATTTGCAAGAGAAAGAAATCTTCACTCTTAGTGATTCTACTCTCATAACTTTTACAAGGTAGAATAAAGAGGCATGCAGGCCGCAATTAATACAACCTATTTCAACAATTTGAAACAAATAAAATCAATATTAAAGGCTCTCATGATCATCCCAACTCATTCATTATTCATTCAATTCTTAAATGAATAATGAATAAATTAAGAATTAACATTCAATTCCAATAATTAAGTGCTTATCTAATAAAGTATTAATTGGTCAAGCAAGATCAAGCATAACATTTACACATCATTCTTCAAGATGAACTTTAACAGGTTTTTAAAAGCAATCAAAAAGGTCAAACATAATTTTGAGAACTTACACAACACTTGTGCATCTATTATATGTGAAATAAAACACTTTTGAACACTAAAAGAACCAAAAATAACTCTCAAAACTCATTTCCTCTCACGAAAGCCACTGTCGGCCCAGCTTAGGAGTAAGGCTAGGTAGTGGGCATGTGCATGACGTGCCCGCTGCCTAGTCAGCACCCGACAGTGGCTAGGAACATCCTCTATTTTAGAGTCAAGACCAAGTCAAGTGACTTTAGGTTCAACTTTTGTGCACCAAAAAATTTAGGACACCTCCTGAACAATAAATTACATAATATAGATGAAATTCTAGATTCAAAAAACCTTTTAAAAATGGAATTTCAAGTGCTCAATCATGCTTCTGAATACAAGTGTAAGAAAGATTCATATTCTTCAAAAATTTCCAATAAACTCCAATCATATTGGATCTAAAAAATGACCAAAACACCTTAAAGCCAAATTTAATATGCTATATCAATATATAAATTCAACTAATGCCAAATTCAAATTCAACATTAGCAACTATGAGTTAAAACATACTAATTATATGAATTAACACTTAAAACACATATTAGCATGCTTTCAATTCATCAAGCAAAGCAGCGACATACAACATCATCCAACCACTCCAATCCATTGGTTGAATCAAGTGTTTGGTGATATTCATTAATCCATCACATGAATCAATCAATGAAAAAATCATAGCATGAATTAGCACTACAAGAAAAAATGTTTTCAGCAACCAAATTCATAGTGACCATAACAAAATGGTTATTAAATGTATGATTTTAGCTGGTAAAAGTAATTTGGATACTAAAATCAAGTTATATAAATACTTTTGCAACCAATCAATATTTGATAGCTATGAATGGTTGCTATAATTGGACCACCCTTAGCCAATGGTATAGCAATCAACGTTAGAGTTTTTAGTGAGAATTTTTATGGTTGTTATATATAAATATTAATTGCAGCCAATTTAACAACAAAATATTGAATTGTTACTATAATTCTTTCAAATTGATGATTAACAATAAATTACTTTGTTTGCTAAGAATATATATCTTTATTTAGCTCTTTAAACTTATAGCAACCAATAGTTTATAATCACTAAGAAAAATATTTACAGCAAATAATTTTGTGTGGTAGCTAAAATCGTACTCAAAGCAATTCAGTGGACTTTTTTTTTTCTAACAAGCTCTTGAAAAAATATATATATAAAAATCCTTTAGTTTGAGTTTAAGAGTTGAATTGATTTTGAGGTAAATTTTATTTAAAAAAAATAAGATAATTTATTAACTGTTAAAATAATACTTTACTTTAAATTGTGTGTGAAGGTATAACTCCTAAATGAAAGTCTTGGATGAAAAATCTCAAGAAATTAAGAAAAAATGTATACATTTTTAGAGAATGAAATCCTATAAAAAATGGTGACTTGTTGGGAAATTACCCCAATTAAATGCTAATCCAAGCTAGACGAACAATCATGGAATAATAGTTTTCTTTTCACCTTTCAAGTCAAAGATTATACCAAGAAATCCTCTACTTTAGCATATGGGACCCATCTTCTTGCAGAATTTTCTTCTTAATTCAAATGTAAAAGATTCAAACCTAGAATGAAGTCAAGGTTTTGATTATATTGAATTTGAAGTCATCACCACTAGCTATGTTAAAAATAAAACTACTAAATTAAATTTGATGACATTTTAGTTGTTCTAAACAAGTAAATAACTTACAGCTAGTTAGATTTTTCAAGATCGAAATGCTAGAATATATTGGTCCTCAAAACCACAAGCTTGTAACTCAATTGGTAATGCATATAAATTAGACAAAATACAAAAATTTTACATTATGAAAACAACTTTTGGTCGTTTGTCAAAATTTGGAAACTTGGTATTTCGACATTACGCCATTATGTTTGCATTATTTGACAATTTATAGAAGATATGCAATTTTTCCTAAATAATTGTACTAAACAAGCTATCATCAACATAGAGTTTGCAGGCTCACAAGGCATTCAAGACAAAACAAAGAGGATTATGTACTATATTGTCATAATTGTATTTTCATGGGATAATAGATACACTTGATTAAGTGGCGGCCCAAGCTTATTTTGTTCATCTAATAAGCTGACTACATTGCTCTTGGAGATAATGAGATATTAGTTCAAATAATAGAATTATTTGTGTACAGGGAAACTGAGCAAGAAATAGATGACTTACTGTGAGAAAATTTGCACAAATAGGGACCATATTTCATTGCATATCTAACCCATTAGGAATGGTTCTAGAGCATCTTGCTTTCCATCTACATAGAACTTAACAACAGCTTTCACTCTTACAAGTTTTGTCATGGTGGTAATTTTAATGAATAGTACTTGACTAGAGTTTTTTCAAATTAGCATATTTTCGGATGGTTTTGAGGAACATCTTGCTTTTCATAAAGAGGTAGAAATCTATAGTTTTCTTTGAAGCATAAAGCTCACATAACCAAGATGAGAAAGGAAGAAGAGTTTTTATTGATAATAGCCTGGTCCTAAGCATTTGCCTCCCAAGCAAACCTATTAGCAAAACGATCCAACAGCTTAATGGAAAGAATATTAGGCCTTACATAGAAAAAATAAGAATTATATACTAATATCCTCACCATGTGAGCATAATGAGCCCAACCCATTGCAAGCTCATGAAAAACATCATTGCATTCATAAGCTGTCATAGTCTTGTGATGATTGAACCTAATTATCAAATGGATTATGCAAAACTACTATATCTATATTTGAAAGGAGAATGCTATGACTTAGCTGTAGAAACTCCCTTAAGAATCAAAATTTCAGTGATAAGATGGCAAGATTACCATATATCCTTTCCATAGAGTCAATAGCCTCATCCAGATCCCTTTTATAATTAGGAACATCGTTTACCTAGTAGAGATCTACCATTCCATCATCTAATGCCATAACTAGATAATTAGGAATACTCACTTTCTTGATGTTAGTAAACTAGAATTCAAGCATCAATTTTACATTAGAATGGCAACAACAACTATAAACTTATTTCAAATAGCAACCTTAGTTTAGAACTAAGAATGCTGCAGTGGCTAAAAAGAAAAAAGGTATCACATTGATGTGGATGCAATTAAGACTCCACTTTGTAATAAGTTAATTGAACCACATAAATCCTCAAAAAGGTCTAGCTAATTCTCTAAGTTAGTTTCCCTATCTCTATTGGAATCGTCTCATTAACCATATTTTCTCGAGGCTCCTAAAGTTGCAACATTGTTCGAAATTTGACTTGCATTCAATCAAAAGTTAAGCTAAACATCTTTGATATCATAGCACCTAGTGCATACAATAAGAGAGGTAAAGAGAGCCTACTCACATATACATGTGTAATGTTTCCCTAATATTTCTATATATAAGTAGTTTACAATAAGAGACCTACAGAAGGTTCATAGAAGAAACTAAAACGGCACACAATATAAGATTACCCAAGATTAAGTTGCAGGAGCAGCTCACATGCATTCCAATTTGGGGGATGCCTACTTTGAAAGTAGGGTACCACTAAGGTAGTTGTATGTAAGGTCAATGCAACCAATTGATCTATCCACATTAGGAGTAGAAACATATTTATTTTATGCAGAGATAAGCATAGAAGATTAATTTCTTGATACATTTTGTTAAGTAGGGTCACTTTGATAGGGAAGGCAGAAAATCACCTACTAAATCCTATCCTTTAAGAAGTTTGTAACCGAGAAAACAAACTTTTTAAGTAAACCATAAACCAAGAATAATAGATGATAGCTATAGATATGTCAAACATAAGATTTTGATTTGGAATCACATAAGGATACCAACACTTCAATTAAATTCCTAACATTCCATGTCAGCACACAATGAAAATATAGAACAAGGACCCTTCATGGACAACCAAAGTGTAAATTATCATCTGAACAGCCTTTGATCAAACATGACTACTGGTATATATAATCGCAGAGGTGTGGGTTTATTTATGCTTAACCTCACTTACTGCAGTAATGCATTACCTCAATAGAATTAGATGTTCAAAACCATATTAAATCCAAAAAACCAAATCCAAATCAAAACATATCAAATTCTAGACCTAAAGTCTTCCTATATAGGATCAATTCTTTCAGAAAACAAAAGGAAAAATAAAATAGAAAAAAATAGCTGCTTCAGCTTTAGCCACTCGAATTTTTGATATTCCTTTTTATTTCTCATCAAATGAATGGCATCTTCTTCTGGAAATCCTAGCTATTTTTAGCATGATATTGGGAAATATCATTACTATTACTCAAACAAGCATGAAACGTATGCTTGCATATTCGTCCATAGGTCAAATCGGATATGTAATTATTGGAATAATTGTTGGAGACTAGCATGGAGAAATTGGAGAGAAATTCTTACTTAAGAGAAAGTTCTTTCGGAGAAGAGAACTAGAATAAAAAATGATTGAACAAACCCGAGTCACTACTTGCTTTTTTCCTGATGTGCAAGAAATGACAATCAACATAATTTGTCGATGGTCAAGAGGTCGATCAAAGATGAGAGCTCAAGTGAATATATTCTGGATTAATAGGTCGATCTTAGTTGAAATATATAGGTTGTTAGGTAGGTGGTTTTAGCGTAAAGGTAAGTGTTTGATCACATTAATTGACCCTTATAACAATAAATGTAGGGGTATTTATAGTGGAGTGTTCTACTATTTTAACACTGTAGGGTCCAAGTGTCCCACCATTCGAGTGTACAGGTGGCTATTTTTGAGGGCTGAGATCTTCTGGGTTCACATATTTGGGTTGGGTGGTCGGGTTGACCCATATGAAAAATACGTGGATTCTAGGGTTGTTTTGGGATTTTTTTAATATTAGGGTTATTTTAGTCCTTTGGTAATAATTCCTCATCATCTTCCCCCCAACGTCTTCATTTATGAATGTGGCATTCATTAATGAGGAAGTTGACATGAACTATTGATCTTAACAGTTGCTTGTTTAGATCTGTCATATCTTTTTTGCGTATTCCGAGGCTGCAATCTTTATAAATAGGTACTGCAGTTATCATTTCCCCCCTTCATTTCCTTGCTTTCACCTCATCCATTTAGATAGGATACTTTGACCTTTCCAAATAAGCACCGACCAGCTGTGAGTAGAAGCTGAACTCTTGACCTTTCTATTAGGAAAATTTTAATTCCTGCCAACACTAAGTCTATAGTAAGTAGGTGTCTACCTTACAACCATTTTTTCTTGTTTTCCATTGATTGTAATTTTGTGTCGCTATTTTTTAATTTATTATTTCATTTATTTAACTGCAATAGCTATTAGAGATGGCCAATAATTCACCATCCCTTTCCCTTTCTCTTTCCTCATTACTGAGGTTGGCTAGGAATAATGATGATTCATCGTTGTCTTCATCCTTGAGCTTTAACCAATCTGGTCGCGCTGCTGGGTCGTCTCGTCATTTCTTCATGGATCCTAATAATAATAGTGACCCCTACAAATACTTCTAGTAAAGTCAGTGCAAAAGTTTTTGCCTCTTTCCATAGTAAATTCTTTATTCTAGAGAGTTATAAAATCATAATGCCTCAGGTTTGTTAGAAAATGTACCAACCTCCCCCTAACTACTTAGCTTTCCATATTCTTATCCTAGACGCTGGTCTAAATTCTCCATATCCGAACCCTTAGCTAACATCATTAGGACCCTAGAGGTTTACCTGATCCGATTAGTTCCAAACTCTATTTGTAATATCTGGGGCTTTATAATAGTCATACGTTATTTTAGCGTCAAGCCTTCTTTCATCAATTTTTGGTATATCTTTCATATTAATCCCTCAACTTGATCGGGAAAGTGGGGCTTCTACTATGTAATAGCCTATTAGAGTTTTAAGTTTCTAACTTATCTCCTGAGCTCCGCTAGCTTTTGGCGTCACAAGAGAGTTTACATTAAATCCCCACCTCATAGTCTATGGAACATTCATCACGAGTGGCAGGACAATAAGCTAACTTTCTCTTCCAATAACGAACCTTCTTGGGATGAGGGTTTCATTGGTGAGCATTGGCTGTTTAGTAGTTTAACTTTTAGACCATCTTCAGTAAGGAGACCCGTAAACTCACTGACCAGGCTCCGACCTAGGAGAATGATTGGTAAATGTACTTCTTTTTCTATTTATTTTTCATACCTCCTAACTCCATTCTTACTTGTCTCTTTTTTGCAGAGATGATGGCCCTCAAAGCTATGATTACAAACCTTATGAAATAAAAAGGAATAGAGACAGCCGTAGCTCAGAGACGTAAGAGGGGAGAAAGGACCTTCAATGCCGCGCCAGATAAGAGTTCAGGGCCTATTGACCCTTTTGAAGACACGCTTCTTGCTTTGATCAGTGCGACTCCCCAACACGGGTCAAGGGTAATTCCTTTAGACCTCACACCCATTCGAGCAGCTCTTCCGACCTTCAAAGAGTTGGTGGGCATGGATTTGAAAGTTATGGCCTATGGTAATGAAGGTCCAACCTTCAAAGTCAAGCAAGAAGGAGCTCGTGTGATAAAGGTAAAGGAAAAGTTGATACCAGCCCCTTATCACCGAGCTTAGAAAGTTGATCTATATAATATGGGGGCCTCAAAATTAGGATAAAGCTTCATCGCACCAATGTGTCTTCTGGCTAATCAAATGCCGCTTAAATGATGTCTACTCAAACAATCTATGTTCCTCCATTACCTATGTCTCTAGTAAGTACTGAGGCCTTGGAGGGGGTGCACCAACTATCTCAAAGACTGGAAATACTACATTTAGCGTCTCACCAAAATGTGGCCCTACCCCAACCTTCCATCAACACCTCATTTATACAGACAAGTGATGTTAGAGATGGGTCATATAACCTTTATAATAGTTTACAATGAGACAACGACCAAGCCATGCTAATGTCCACCCATTATTGCTTTATGGAAGAGCACCTAGCACATAATTTGATGCAGGTAAATTTTAAGCGCATCACAATCTTCCCCATTTTATTCTTCTATCATACAATGTGTGCAAACTTTGTAGGCAGCTATGTTTGGTCGCCAACTGGCTATTCAATGTACTTTTCTATGAGACCATTGCATGGTTGCAAAAGCTCAGACAGACAATGTCCATCAAGATTTAGACAAATTAAGTGAGGACGTTGCTACTCGTGAATACATCACCATCGAGAAAGATCAAAGGATCAAAAATTTAGAGAAAATGGTTGAGCATTTAAAAATGGATCTAGCATCCTCTGAGAAGAAATTTACTGACCTCTCTAATCAATTGAGTGCTGAGAAAGAAATCTAATTCAAGGCAAAATGAAAGAGAAGCTACGAGGAGTTCCAATAATCAATCTTTTTTTGGGATCAACTCCATGATGCTTAACATGACAGAGTTTGAGACTTAATGCAGTCTCAGGTCTTCACTTTAGTGGTTGTCTAGAGGGCTAGCATTGAAGGATTAAACAACTTATTTAAGTGCTAATATTAGCTGGAGAAATTGGGTGGTCTAAAAGACAGTTTCGACATCGATTTACTCAACCCCAGCAAAACTGAAAACCTCGAAGAATATCCTAAAGTACCTCTTCCCAATCTTTCAAAGAAAGATTTTGAGTACATCTTTGAATAGTTATCTTACCCCAGAGGGGATGCACCTAGGCCATCAAAACTTGGTCTCTAACTCACGACCTTTGTACATTGAACCCTTAAGGCTTTTGTCTTTTTTCTTCATTTAGTATTTTACATCCTCGACCTCGTCATTTGATAGGGTACAAAATGGTCGAGCTACTTTCATCCTTTTACATATTTTATTTTTGTATCGACCTCACAGGATGTTTATTGTAATAAGGTCATAACTTTTGTGGCATTAAGATGAAATACTAAATGAAGTTCATTTTTCTACTTCCTTCTTCCATTATCAATCGCTTAGTTTGTTTTTAATTTACTTTCTCTTGTGATTTGTTTAAAATATTCCAAGTGATTAGAGATGGCAGTCGTTATGTGTAACAATATTAATTGCCCTACTCCTCAGGCACCTCTGCTAGTTAAGGTCGAGATGTTATGATTAATGTGCTTTTGTCGTCCATGAGAGCTCAACCTTTTTCATAGCTTTTTTATATTTTTTCATATTACAGCTCTTTTAAAGTTGACCTTTTACAAGGTTTTTCATTCTTTGATCTTTTGTAGGACAAGCACAATCTTTTGACCTTTATTAGGTCTTCATTATACCTTTTTCAGGTTGTTTCATTCTTCGACCTTTTGTAGGTCGAGCATGATCTTTTGACCTTTTTTAGGTCTTTGTGATACCTTTTTTAGGTTGTTTCATTCTTTAAAATTTTACAGGTTTCTTCATTCTTCGACCTTTTGCAGGTTGAGCATGATCTTTCAACCTTTTTCAGGTCTTTATTACACCTTTTTCAAGTTGTTTCATTTTTCAACCTTTTGTAGGTGGAGCACGATCTTTTAACCTTTTTCAAGTTTTTATTACACCTTTTTCAAATTTTTTCATTCTTTGACCTTTTGCAGGTTGAGCTTGACCTTCCAACCTTTTTCAAGTTCCAACATCTTGATCATTTCAATCTAGCTAAAAAGTAAGAACTAATAACGGTGGCATATACAATCATGTAGCAGATGTAACATTTTTCAAAATTATATACGACATAATATTTTCAAACATAGAATTTCCTTAAGTTTTGTTTTCCCCAAGGTCATGGGAGCTTTTTTCCATCAAGCAACTGCAGCCTATATGCTCCATTCTTTGTCACCTTCACTACCTTAAAAGGTCACTTCTAGTTGGGATCTAGCTTGCTGATGTATCTAGATACTTCTATTTTCTTCAATGCTAACTCCTCAATCTCCATTCTTCTTTCTCTCACCTCTCGTCGCCATCTATCTTTTTTGCAGTATCATCTTTCTTGCTGCTGTGTTTCTAGCTTCCTATATAATGTCTAGGTCAAAAGCTCACTTTGTAGGGTTGTCTTCTTGATTGAACTCCAACACAGTGAGAGTTTATAGTTTGATCTCCGCAGGTATCACTGTTTCTGACCTATAGATCATACTAAATGTTATTTCTCCTGTTGAGACTTTGGGGGTCGTTCGGTAGGCCCACAGCGCTCCTAGCAATTCATCTACCCAAGCTTCTTTAGCACCATTCAACCTCTTTTTCAAGTTTTCCAAGAGGGTTTTGTTTGCCTTTTCAATTTGGCCATTACCTTGTAAGTGCCCTAGTGATGTAAAATTCTACTATATCTTTATCTCCTTGCACCAGCCAAGAATCTTATTTCCTTAAAATTGGACACCATTATTTGGAATGAGAATCTGAGACATGCCAAAGTGGCATACCATGTTCATTCATTGAAAATTTATGACCTCCATTTAAGTTATCTTGACAACAGCCTCTCTTCGAACTACTTGCTAAAGTACTCCACTATTACAATAACAAACTTCTTTTATCCCATTACAGGGGGGAATGACCTAACAATGTCTATACCCCACATGTCAAAAGGGTAAGTAACCATGATTGGCTTGAGTTCCGCACTAGGCTTATATATTAAATTAGCATATAATTGGTACTCCTGACACTTTTGAGCAAATTCAATTGCGTCTTTAACCACTGTAGGCCAAAAGTACCCATGCTTAATGACCATTTGAGCCAATGCTTGACCTCTTGAGTGGTTTCCATAATTGCCCTCATGTATCTCCCTCAGAATATATTCTACTTGATCCGCATCAAAGCATCTTAGGAGTTGCCCACTATATGATTTTTTGTACCACTCATCTGTCCATACTATGAACCTTGATGCTTACCTTAGAATTCTCTTTGCAATTGTTAGATCTATTGGGAGTGACCCCTCCTTCAGGTAACATGAGTCTTCCTTTTCACCTGTCTCACTCCAAACTGCCCAACTCTGCAACAATGACTTCTTTTTTAGAGGTCTTCTAGTCGCAAATCGCTGACTTTCCTATTGTGATTATTGTTACCTTATTAGTTCTTAGTCGACGAATCATGTTGGTGAACTTTGATAAGAAATCAGCTTGTTCATTTTTAAATCTTGGTATCTACATCACTTGCACCATTTTTATTTATCTTGCCAAATCTCTTACCTTTTCCAAGTATTTCTTCATAATTTCCTCCTTCGCCTCATATTTCCCATTAAATTGATTTGCTATAAGTTAGGAATCTATGTATATAATGAGGTCCTTAATCTGTATCTCCTTTGCTATTCTTAAAGCGGCAATAATAGCTTCATATTATGCCTTATTATGGTTACCTAAAGTTGCAACTTCAAAGTAAAATCTAACTCATCCCTCAATGGATTTCGAAACCATAGTCCAGAGCCTCTTCATTGAGCCATTGATAAACCATCGACATGCACCATCCACTGACCTATCACTACCGCATTGACCTTGAGAGGTAGCTCCATGGTTGTTTTCCCTATGTCCATAAGGAAATCAGCCAATACCTACACTTTTATGGCCATTTTATTTTGAAACTCTATTGAGAACTCGCTTAATTCCACAGCCCATTTCACCAACCTTCTAGACAAGTCTGCTTATGCAATATCTCTTTCAAAGGTTGGTTTGGAACTACTATATGATGTGCTTTGAAATAATGTCTCAATTTTCTAGCTATCATAACCAAAGCTAATGCAAACCTCTCAATCTAGTTGTACCTTTTTTCTGCCCCTTGCAACACTTTATTGATATAGTAAATAGGTTTATAATGCTTACCAAAAGCTTTTGATAATATTGAGCTGACGACCTCTTTGGTCACAGAGAGATACAAGTACAATATTTCACCCGTTAATGGCTTTTCCAAGAGAGATGGGAAGCTGAGATACTTTTTTTAGATCTCTAAATGCTCGCTCACATTCCTCTGTCCATGTGAACTCTCTTAGATTTCTCCAAGTTTTGAATAAAGGTAAGCCTCTCTGCACCAACCTTGCTATGAACCTTCCTAATGCAACCGTTCGACCTGTCAACTGTTGCACCTCCTTAGTAGTTTTAGGTGATGGTATTATTAAAATAGCTTCTATCTTCTCTAGGTTGGCCTCTATTCCTCTCTCAATGGCTATATATCCTAGAAATTTTCCACCTCTAACTTTGAATGTGCACTTAGTTGGATTCAATTTTAGAACATACTGCCACATGATACCAAAGGCCTCTTTCAAGTGGTCTATATGCTCCTCCATGTGCACATATCTTTCTGCTATCTCCATGAGGGTCTCCATATTTGGAGGTAGTTCTCTAGCCAAAGCCGACGTTAATGGGCCCTTTTTGAGACCATGAATCAAGATACTCACTATCATATCCATATTGAGGTTGGGAACCTCTAAGACCTCATTATTGAATCAGCTCATAAATGCCTTTAAAGTTTCATCTTCTTTTTGCCTTATGGTAAACAAGTATGTGGCTGGTCTCTTAGATTTCTTCTTGCTAACAAAGTGATTAAGAACTTTTCACATAGTTGGTTTTACGTCACTATAGTTTCTGGTACCAATGAGGTAAACTACTCTTATGCTCAACTATATAGGGTAGTAATGAACACCTTATAGTTAATTACATTCGATAATCCATACAATTGCATCACATGCTCAAATGTTATCAAGTGTTCCTATGGGTTAGAATTTTCCTCATACCTTGGGAGTTCTGGTATTTTGAATCCCATCAGTACTATCTCTCTCAAGATCTCTACATCGAAGAGAGAGCCTCTCTTTTGTAAAGTAGATCAATAGTGCTCCCTTTTCTTGATCTTCTACAATCTCCTACTCAGCTACTCCATATGGTCACTAATTTCTTGATTCTTAGTGGGAGCTTTGCTTCTGGAATGCCTCTCATCCAACCTTATCCCCCTATTTGCCTACGTGCTTGTGGCATCCTCATCTAGATGCCTCGAATAGCTTTCTTTCTCCTTTGAACCTCCATTGTTTCTTAGCACCTCAGTTCCTCTATCTTGGGCAGAAGGTTTCTCATGGAAAGTTCTTCTTGAAAGGAGCTGTGGTGCCTAATAGAACTTGCTAACCTCCCATCAACTACTCTGTTGGTTACTACTTCAATTAAGGTTTGCAACTCTGATCGTGTTATTCCTATCATTGGTTTTGGTTGGGTTGTAGGAGATGTGTGCTGCAACAAAGGTGATTTGGCTCGAATCCCTGGCATCTTTGTGTTCTTACTAGGCGTCGTTGCTATAAGCTGAACTAATCCAGAACTCAAAACACTCAAACTGATTTCCCATCAATGGTGCCTATTGATGTTGCAAGAAATGACAATCAGTATATTTGTTGATGGCCGAGAGGTCAACCAAAGATAAGAGCTCGGGCGAATGTTTTCTAGATTAATAGGTCGAGTTCGATTAAAATATATAGGTCATTAGGTAGGAGGTTTTAGTGTAAATATAAGTATTTGATCTCATTAATTGAACTTTATAGCAATAAATGAGGTGGTATTTATAGTGGAATGTTCTGCTGTCTTGAGTAGGGTCCAAGTGTCCCGTCATTCGATTGTACAAGTGGCTATTTTTGAGGGCTAAAATCTTTTGGGTTCATAGATTAAGGTTAGGTGGTCGGGTTGACCCATATAAAAAAGATACAAATCTTAAGGTTGTTTTGAGGTTGTGGTTAATATTGGAACTATTTTAGTCCTTTAGTAATAATTTCTCATCACTTCCCATATCAATCTCCTCATCATTTTGATAGAAAATATTTTTCCATATCATTTTCTGCAAAATTTTGGCGGATCCCGTGTCAATTGCTTCAACTTTTGGCGAAAAATTTCCTTTGCTATCAATTTTGGCGGAAAAGAGAAAATTAGTGCCATTCAAAATGGCAATGATAATGATATGGGTTTCTCTTTATAGATCTCGCTCTTTTTATTTTTTTATTTTTATTAGATACAATTAAAGAAAAATAATTTCTCAAAATGAATATTAATATATAAAAATTTACTTAACTAACAATTTCAAGACTATTTTATTTTAAAAAAATAGCATAAAGTTAAATGTAGAATTTTCTTAAATGAAAAGTTAATAGAATATATTTTTTGTCTAAAAATAGTTTGGTGAATTTTTTTTAGACAAAAATTTATCTTAATAGATTCTTAGTGATTTTTTGTATGGTGAATTATGGCAACTACTTCTAAAGTTTGGCAAAATTACGTAAAAAGGTCCTCATT
The DNA here is from genome assembly GCA_014898725.1 of Jacaranda copaia. Classification (NCBI taxonomy): domain Eukaryota; kingdom Viridiplantae; phylum Streptophyta; class Magnoliopsida; order Lamiales; family Bignoniaceae; genus Jacaranda; species Jacaranda copaia. The sequence goes on from JACGDI010004412.1 coordinate 506,352, forward strand.
TTTTTCAAAAATTACAATAACTCCCCCAAATGATAAATCTAGTTGTAAGATAGAGTTTGACAAAAGTTAGAAATGTCCTAAAAGAAAAATAATCAGAAAAAATAAAAAATATTAAAAATTAATGAGATGGCTAAAGTCCTAAATACCCCTCTATGTACTATGGCATCTTCAAATTATGAATTATGTTAAATAGCATATATATATAAAATAATTTATTTACATAATTAAATTTATTTAATAATATTAAACAATATTTTATTAATTGCATTACATAAGCATATATTTACATACTATATTATTTAAGAATAATTTAATTAATTAATTAATTAAATACATATTTTAACTAAATTGTTTATTAATTAAAAAATTAGGTAATTTTAAAAACAATAGTATATGTCATACACTGATAGATTTTCTTTCTAATGGACATTATTATTCAGGCCAATGATAGCATAGAACGTCTAATATTGCAAACATTCACTTGTAAAAAAAAAAAAAAAAAAGATAACGTAAATTTATATTTTAATTAAGATTATGACTTCAAATTAATATTGTTTGATTTTAATCAGCATAAAGTTTTGCTAAAGTCTAAACCTATTATAAATATTTACCATAATATCCTTAAATTACACAGATAGCAATTAGTACGTAAAACAATACAAACTTAACCTATAAAAATTAAATATTCTAAAGCCTCACAACTAAATTAGAAGGATGACAAAGCAGAGCTTAATTTCTAAACAAATCCCAAAGAAAAGCCAATTTACTTGTAATATATATATCTTTTATGCTTATATATATAGCTACATAATATAAACTTCTAAATTAATTTTTTTTATATTCTTTTATGATAATAAGTTATTGTATGAAATTAAAAGTATTATTATTGATTCAAAGCACGCGTCAATTTGAAACTTTATATTCAATTTATATGCTTTTTAACTTTAAATAAATTGTTCATCCAGTATGTAGAATATGGTTTTAAATTTTGAATTATTTTAAAATTTATATTTGCTTATTTTGTAAATCAAATTTATTTATTAATAATAGTGTAAATGGAAAAACAAATGGTTCATTTTGGAGTTTCTGCTTATTTCTAAACTAAGTTTGAGTGGCCCGTAAAAGTACTGATGTGGGTTTAAGTTATAAAATGAATTTGGAATTCCGAACTAATGTAATGCAAGCGTATCGAATACATATCAATCCATATTTGTTTGTTCTTGGGGTTTGGAAACTACTCTATTAATATTTAATTAAGTTGATTTTAATAGCATTAAAAATAAAATATACTAAATTGCCCAGTCTAAAATTCAGTGTAAAATAGCAATTGACTGGCTAGTTTGATTATATTTTGGACATATCAAATAATTTAGTTAATGTTTAGGATAAACATTTAAATAATAATTCAAGAAAAAAGTAGTCTTTTTTAAAAGAATTATTTTGATCATAAAAACAAGATTTTTTTTACTTAAAGTAAAAATAGCATTATCCGTGGTTTCAAAAACCAGCCGAACTATCTTAAGTGAAAGTACCAACTTTCAAAACAATTTTGTCCAACGGCACTCCTAATTCTATTTTATACTATTTCAAAATAAAAAAATAATAGTAAAAAATATTGACGCATCATGAATCCTAATTTCTGTCAAGAACTTAAAAAGTTGGACTTTTTGTTGGAGAAATTAAAAAAGAAAAAAGAAAATCTCTAAACTTTCTTCTTTAAATTTAGTTCACCTTAAGAAGAAAGACAGGATATTTGAAACATTTCTTTAGCTAAGAAATTGACATTAAATCAAATTTTGTTTCTGAACTTATTTGAAAATTGAATTATCTTTATTTAATCAATTTTTAAGCTTTAGAAAATTTTGGGAATAGGGTATACACATTTTAGTTTCTATATACTTGGAGACAGTTGGCATAAAAAGTCAGTATTTGAAATAAATATATTTATTCAATATCAAAATTTTATGATTAGAATTTAATATATTAAAAAATGTACATTTTTAAAAATATGAAATTTTGGGCATGAATAACTTATTACAATTTTTTCTCTTACAAGCCTAAAATATCGAATCCCAAATTATGGTGTCAAAGAAAATGTCAAAAACCTTCCTTTTTAGGTTGTATTATCTTTTTCCCCATTTACATGCCTAACACTCGAAAACACGGAGGGTGGGGATTGGGTTTCCAACCCAAAGCACCCTGTTGCACATCTCTCATCCCTGATTTCATTTCTCATTTGAATTGTTAATCTCAAACCACAAGATTTTTCCCTTACTTCTGTCTATTGCACCTCTCTTCTCCACAGCCATTGTACTCCAAATCCATCAAAGAAATCCATCTGGGCATGGCTGAAAATCCAAGTACTCGTGTCATTATTGCATGAAAATCCATGTACTCATGTCAAGTTGCAGCAAAACGGTTCCTTCGAATGCAAAGACAAAGTGAAAGTTAGATCTTCAAGTAATATTCTGATCGCCATTTTCCTGAATTCTCTTATTTTCAAGCTTCCAGATAGGTTAGGTTTATGGAAATTAGATTAGGGTTCAGCTGGAAAAGTGCTAAATGAGATGAATTTACAATAAAGTTGAAAAAAGAGTTCTTTCTCTTTTCAGATCTGAAGACATGGGAATAGGGTTAGGGTTTTGAAATTCTAGATGGTCATAGCTGGGTTAACTTGGCTTACTCACTCTAGGCCCAACTATTTTTTCCTGGAGGTTTTGTCATTATTTTTAATTTTTCAGATGAATCTTTTTTTACTTAATTTCGATTGTCACATATTTCTTTTCTTGATGAACTGATACTTGTAGCTGCAGACCTTTATTATTCATCGTACAATGTTATTTGGTCTTTATGTCCCTTATGGGACATTTGATAGATTAGAAAGACACAAAAAGATAAGCAAGGCCCTTGCATAATGCTACGTGCACAAACTGAGAAATGGTCTCTACAAATTTAGTTTCCATTTTGCAATAAGTAAAATAGTCATCTAAATACCAATCCACATTCCACAATTGAGCTTCCTAGAAGCTTCACAAGCAGAGCTCCATGAAAGAGCTTTTTGTTATTAGTTTGAACAATCTAAAGGCCTGTTATTGTGCTTTTCTTTTACATATTCTTGAGATGAGAGCGGAATATTATCCACACAACGTAGATAGAGTCACACAAACCAAGATACCAATAGATTATTATGTTATAGTATCTGGAGCAGTTATATAGAAAGGAACCTAATTAAGCACTAATTGTGTATATTAGGGATTAACAGCTACATATGGGGGACAAAGCATTTTGAAACTAAGTGTTGCTCCAATAAATTATCAGCTCAAACTTGTAGAAGGAAGGCAAAATGGCTTATTACGGTCCAACTCAGAAATTCAATTCTTGTGAAAAGCTGTACATTCTGTGGAGATGATGCCCGCCGATGGAGTTCTTTAACACAAAAGCTTCACTTCAGGTGCAACCATTGCAATTGACACCTCTTTTCAGTTAACAATGGTGGTGCCTTCTCTAGCTCCTCTGCGAAGCAAAAAAACTCAGGATGTTGGAATTCTAGTCATAGATCTCAGCCTGGAGAGGTCCAAGCTCTGTGAACTGATCATAAAAGCAAGCGAAGAGTGTGGCTTTTTCCGGGTTGAAAATCATGGAGTTTGAAGAGAAATAATCTCCAAGGTTGAAAGGGAAGGCCAAGACTTTTTCTCAAAACCTGCATGCGAGAAACAGCTGGCCAGGTTCCCCTTTCCATTTTTCTATTGCCGCAAGAATATTGGGTTCGATGGAGATAAAGGCAAGCTCGAATATATTATCCTGGAAGCCATTCCTCATTCCATTTCTGAGACATCTAAATCTATCTCCACAGATCCTACAAAGTTCAGGTAAGAATATATCAATATATATTCCAGTTTTTCATTCTTAATGTTCTACTTCATAAAAATGAAAGATATTTTTGAGCCAATACTCAGAATTGATATTTCTTATTTAATTTACGTAAATGTTGATCATTCCTACACTTGCATGCAGAATTAATAAAGTTCTATTTCGATAGCTACTTATAAATAAATTAATATTAATGAATGAATTGGGGGATGGTAGTTACATAGAAATAAATAAATAAATAAATATATATATCAAATCATGTTAGATCACATAAATAAATATGACTTCATATTCCTGTCACCGGCCATAACAACCATGGACTTTGTTAAAGTCTTTGACCGGTGAAAATTAAAAAGCTGAGTTTAATTTCAGGGCTTCCATTGAAAAATCTACGAGCTGAATATTATTAATGGGTTTGAGGTGTGCCATGTATGCCATGTATAAGGCACCACAAGACTTTAGTGGCTTTTGTAGACAACCAAATGGTTAAATTTAACAGTTCCACGTGCAACCCTTAAAATCAAATAGCTTCAAATTTTCAGTCTGTAGGTTCATATATATAAAACCAGGTTGCAATAATGTATAGTCTTATGGATTGGCTTCCATTCTTGATGAGTTTTTTTCTTAGCTGCCATCATTTATATCTATCTGCATAACATATGAGGATAGACAACATCTTATTATAATTACTCGGTATTTACTTGTAAATATATATCACCTTGGAAAGGAGTGACTTTTCTTGTTCCCTTTTGGCACATGCATGGTGAAAAGGCAAAGTCTCATTTCAGCAACCTTAGATAGTGATATTCCTTAACTTCAAAGGTAAATAGCAGCACTTTAATATCAACAGGAAAAATGGATCCAAATATTGCCAACAATGTTGATTTTAATCACTGATTGTCTATATAATAACTTCTTTTTATGACTATAAGAAATATGGTTCTGCATATTCCAATTCCTATCAAAATTAGAGTCTCCATATGTGATGAAGTTAAAAGTCATTTACAGTGAAAAAGGTGGTGTTTGTGCTAATTCGACCAGAGTTCGAATGATCTAATTGCTATATTTCTTGGGGTCTAAGATTTACAACAATAACACACGTTAAACTAACCGAGGTGCCCCCGATGAAAGCACTCCGACGCTCAAGTTAGTTTTAGTTGAAAGAGGATAATTGAATAGAATATTAGGAGTTTATAGGGTATTTGGCATTACTTAGAGCGTGGTTGGTAATGAGGTATTTATAGCCTTCTCATGGTGTGTAATATGTCGAAGGTGCCCCTATCAGGTGTAGAGAGCTCTAGTCTTTGCCAGGGGATTAATGGTTATTCCCAATCCTAGTATTATCTCAAGTGGCATCAACTCTTACTTTTCAGGGTGAACAGTACTTTAGGTAGGCACCTTCTTGTTAAAGATGGTAGTAGAGTTGGTGGCAAAGATTGTACTGGCTATCACGTGCCATTAATGTGGAGGCATGCTGCTTGTTAGAATATTAAATGTGGTGAGGATATAAGTCAGCGCCAGAGTGAGCGATCCAATCGATTATGGTCAAATAGACAAGGCAGTTGACCAGAGAGATGGTTCAACAGGCTAAATTGCTTGAAGCCTTTAGTTGAATGCGGTCGAGAATACTAAGCTCGACCAGATGGTTGTTGTCAAATGGTCCAGCCCATTTGGGACCAAAAGTGATGTTAGGCTATGTATGTTAAGTGAGCCTATTAAGTAATCCGATATCGTGAGTCCCCCTAATCATGGTCCTAGTCGAGCCTGTCGATAAGCATGAGCAGGGAATAGATAACTAAATGACAGTTATGGCAGTTATAGTGGTTATGCACATTCGACCAGGGTTTTTGAATATTTGACTAAGATTTTTGAATTCTTGACCAAGGTTTGTGATAGTTTATTTGCATTTAATGTGCCGATTACCTCACAGGATACGAAGTGCGAGGGGGGGTAATATAATTACTATTGCCACTTGGGTTTCCATGCCCAAATATCTATAAATATGTGGGACAGAGACATCCATTTACACTTTTGTTGAAATTATTTATGGTCAAGTTCTTTCTTTCCAAGCTCTCAAAATCTTTCATACACTTAGAGTTTTCAAGATATATGCTGTAGGTTCTTCTGCCCATTTAATCTTTTCTTTATTGTCTTTGTGAAAATGTATAGCAGTTAAGATAGTGAGAACACTAGGTTTGAGGGTATAGCATTTCAAGGGGAAACTGAGGTTGAAAGTGGGTTTAAAACAACCCATAAGAGTAGTCCTGATAGTTCATCAAGGGATATCTCTAGTTTGAGTAGCTTGAGCACAAAAAGGCTGTGTTTAGGGGCCAAGCTAACCTAAGTGATTTTTCAGCAGCATAGGGTCGATTATTTACTCTAGACCACAATACCAAAATAATTTCCAAAATATCCCCCACCAAACTTGTGCAAATTAGTGAGATGTACCACACCCTTGAAGAATTTGAGTTTTTGGTGCCGGGGGCTCAGGGTAGAATACATCGACCTCTTCAGTAATGCATAACTATGTTCGAGGAGAGATTGAGGTGCAGTCTTAGGTTTTCTCTTGCCCAAGCAATAGTCGACCTCTTGGTGGGTCTAGAGGTCTGTATAACCCCACTGCTTCCCAATTTTTTGCTATCTTCTATAGCTTTACTGTGTTGATGCATCTGTTCGACTAACTTATCTCCTTTGCCAATTTTTCAAAATTATTCCATTTACCCATATCCCAAAAGTTAGGGAATGTAGAAGAGTCCAGTTTCTATTATCTCACAATGCACACGCGTCGAAAGTTTCTAGTATTCCCTTCTTTTTCTTATGGCCAAAAGTGAAAGAAATACTTTTTTTATGTTCGGGGGCCAGGGGATTTTATCATTCTAAGGGGTTGGTGGAGAGGGCCTATGGAAATGCCAGGGAACCAGATACCTAATTAGCCCAATACTTTATCAAGGATCTGGTCAGATTTTAGCATATGGAGACCTCAATTTTAACCGAAGAGAGGTGTCCGGTATTGGCTGGCTGATCTCTAATTGAGCTCAACTTACCCATGGGCGATCAACTAGGTAGAGATTCTCATCGATTGTGTTAACTATGACTGTTATTCTTTTTATTTGATTCTGATGCCTGTTGTTTTGCCTATGTTTGCAGATGAGAAGAGATAATGACCAAAAGTCGAGCCAAAGCTCAAGCCAAGGCCTTAAGGAATGAAAAACACCATCGAGCGGCTCCTACTCGACATGAGGATCCAACTGTAGAGCCGACCACCTCAACATGATTGACATACTCTAGTGGCTTCACAAATCAAACAAGCGCTCGAGCCCCAATCCGCTTGACGAGAAGAGCTCATGCAAATTTACCTTATGGGTTGGGGCAAAAGGTAGATAATCGAGTAGGGAGGCTTGGCGCCTAAGAGGACAATAGGCGATAAGGGAAAACATAAGGTAGCGACAGGCTACAACCTGTTGAAAAGTGTGGTGATAGGCTGCTATTCCAACTCTCTTAGTTGCTCTCACCCCATTTTAGGATTAACCCCACAAATAAAGTGACTGACTTGACCTTCATTCTTCAAAGGAGAATAACTGGTGGCAATACCCTGAAGTGGATGATCTTGGGGCTTTTCTTACCCGACCAACACAAACTGATGGGCTTGAGTTAGGTCGGGGCTCTTAGGGTATTGGCCTACCACTGTAACATGGTGAGTAAGAGATCAACAATTTCTCAGCGAATTCTTTTTGCATAGTTGTATTGTAGACTAACATTCTTATGTTATAGGTAGGCTAAATAGGCTACAATATATTCCCCTGATCGGAGCTAGCATTAATGAATCGAGAGAAGCTGTAAGGGGAAAGGGAGATGGAAACCCTCAAGGTTTAACTAAAGTCTTCCCAACTTTAGGTTGACCAACTAACCAAACAAGTGGTTGAGCTCAGCAAACAACTAAACTCCAAAGATCAACAGCTGGTTCAGGCCATCGAGGAGCAGAATTGAATAGACTCAATATTTAAAAAGGCTCACTTGGACCTACAAGTAAGCTACACCACTAGTCTAGCGGTAGGTCATGCAGAGGCAACCAAGAAGGTGCGAGAGGCCTTCAATCAACATCACCCTATAATTTAATGAGAGATAGTGGAGCAATTCATCATGAGCTCAGCCTTTTAGGATACGAGCATGATTATGTCACTTGATGATGCTCATGAGGCATTCTATAAGGCCGTGAAGTACCTCAAGTGCCTAGGTTATGCTTTTTGGCCTAATGATAAGAATAAAATATACTTTACACTCAATGACAATCTACAATCTTACCCTAAATCTGAGAAGGGCAGGGTCAATCAGGCCAGGGAGAAGGACATCGCGACTAACACACCTGATGAGCCCTTAATTGAAGCTCAAAAGAAGAAGGCTGAGGTTGATGCGAGCTTAAAGGAGTTGGCTAATGAATTTATGTTTGTCAAGGATCTTGTTATCCAGCTTAGGAAAGAACAGGTTGACATGGTGAAGTACATGCTGCATTCAACTAACTTTATGAATGACATTACAGGGCCTTCTCAACTACCCTAAGTCGTTCTACCTCTTGCGTGCGAACTACTAGAGCCTGACTTAATCTGGTTAGAGGGCGACCAAGTGAGGTCTAGCTAAAGTTAACCTTGAAGCTTACTGCTGCTTTGGCCTTTACTATTTTTATCTCTCTTTTCTTCTCTTTTTTTGTAGTAGACTTATAATGAACTGCTTAATGAATGAAAGATGTTTTTCATATCTATTTTGTCAATGAAATAAATTTCTTGCCCTTCATTGAATGCAATTTTATTATCTTGATAGTGTGGGTAATAATTGATAAAACAGTTAGTTATCATGATCACTATCAAGAAAATTTAACAACGCTAGTGGCGATTTTACTTAATGTTGACTGATGCTTAGTTTTGCCAAAGTGCATTTAGTAATTTATTATTTACAACTGTATGGTTGATTCTCATTATTGTATGGTTGACTTATTAATTGACTAGTTAGCCGATTATTTGGTTGGGCCGAAAAGCCATAGGTTTGTAGTATGTAGCTATTTGGAATCTATGATGTGGTCAATTTTAGTTTTGGCAGTGTGAAGCTGCACTTGCGTCAACTACGGGGTTGCTCGAAACTTGATTGGGCAACACATAGCTATTTCCTATCAAATATAGGGTTAACTTTGATCTTAAGTGGCAATGATATGCTGCTTATTCGTTGACTACAAGGTCAACTAGGAATATTATGGCAGCATGAATCTACTTATTCATTGACTACGGAGTTGACTTTGATCTTGAGTGGTAGCTTATTCATCAACTTCAGGGTTGACTAGAAACTTTGTGCCAGCATGAAGCTGCTTATTTGTTGACTATGGGGTTGACTTTAATCTTGAGTGGCAGCGAGGGGCTATTTATTCATCAACTACAGGATCGACTAGAAACTTTATGGTTGCATAAAGCTACTTATTTGTTGACTAGAGGGTCAACTAGGAACTTTATGGCAGCATAAAGTTGCTTACTCATTGACTATAAGGTCAACTTTGATCTTGGTGCTTGCTAGATACGATTTTGACAATGCCTACAAATGGTAGCGGTATTACTGAAACTTTATTGATATCAGAGAATACAAGTACGACTACAATATAATTTCAAATGTAGAATTTTTTTAAATTGATGGCATTCTATGGGCGAAGGAGTTCATCTACCTCTATATTAGCAAGTTTGTAGGCGTTATGCTTCAACATTTTTACAATAATATATGGTCCTTCCTATTTCGATTCAAGCTTGCCCATATTTTTGGAGACTTCCATCTTCTTAAAGATGGGGTCTCTGACCTTAAAATGGCACGACTTAACCCCTTTATTATAGTTCTCAGCCATCCTCAACTTGTAGCGCTACATCATGTTATAAGCTTCTTACATGTGCTCATCAATAGTCTCAAGGTTGAGGTTTTTCTTTGATGTGTTTCTAAGTGGGTGGAAGTGAATGACTCAAGCTGTGTGTTGAATAAGCTCAGAGGGGATGACTACCTCGGACCCATAGACCAGACTATAAGGGCTATGATTTGTGGCTATTTAGAGAGTTATCTTGTATTCCCACAGCACTCCAGGGAGGTCTTCTGCCCAGTTTGAGCCAGTATACTATATCTTGGCTTTTAAATGGTCGAGAATTATTTTATTTATTACCTCCATCTAGTCGTTCGATTAAGAATTGCCCGCCGAAGTAAAGTGTTGGGCAATCCCCAAAGCTTCACACCAACCTCTAGTATTCCTACTTTGGAGATGAATGCCATTATCTAAAATAAGGACCTTAGGCAAACCAAAACGACATATGATGTTCTTCTAGATGAAACTCTTAATGGCTACATCTATTATCTTAGGAGTAGCTTTAACCTTGACCCATTTAGTAAAGTACTCAACTGCGACGATTATAAATTTTCACTGTCCAGTCGACTTTGGCAATGAGCCCAAAATATCGATCCTTCACTAGTCATACGGCTAAGAAATTTGGACATTGATTATTAGCACTGCAGTTTGGTATGACAAGTTTGAATAGATTTGGCATGATGTACATTTTCAAGAAAAATCCATCGAGTCCTTCAATAATTTTGGTCAAAAGTATTTGTACCTAATTATTTTGTGGGCAAGGGATCTTCTTCTGGAATGGTTGCCACATATACCAGCATGGATATCCTATAATACTTCAAAAGCCTAGTTGGGATCTAGGTACCTTATGAGGGGTCTAGAGATCAACCTCTTATATAATTGACCATGCTCGTCAAGCGCAAACTTAGCAACCTGACCTCAAAAGCATCGAGCCTCATTCCTGTCTTTTAGGATTATACCCTGGCTTAGGTAGAGTTTGATTGGTTCTTGCTAAGAAAGTATAGTCTCCTCAATGATTGCTATTAAATTCTCCTCAAAAGGTCTTATCGATGGCCTATCAGCGACCAAAAATGTGATTTTTCTATCTCTCATGCCCTTGACCGAGCTTGCAAATTTTGACAAGGCATCCACTCATTTGTTCTCAAATCAAGGTATCTGACTGAGGGTAAACTTTTTAAATAACTGCTACAACTTTCTCACCTTGGCTAGGTATCAGCTCATCATTGAGTCCTTAGCGTTAAAGTTTTCATCAACTTGCTTGGCTATCAGTTAGGAGTCTATAATTGTGACAGGGTACTCAACACCTCGATTGAGCACCGTCCTTATTCCAGCAAGAAGGGCCACATATTCTACCTCATTATTCATGATTGTATAGTCCATTTTTATTACAAAATCATATTCCTCAGCTGTTGGGAAATAGAGAGCAACTCTTACTCCTCCTATAAATGTGGTTGACGATCCATTGATGTGCAAAGTTTAGACAATGAGGGCTTCACAATTCTCTTCAGGCAGAACAACTCGCTCAACAATAAAGTCAGCCAAAACTTATGCTTTGATAGCAGTTCTTGACTGAAAGGCAATGTCGAATTCTGCCAGCTCGATGCGCTATTTGGTCAGCTTTTTATATGAGTCAAGCTTCAACAATATTTATTTCAACAGTTGGTTGGTCAGCACTACCATAGCATGAGACTAGAAGTATGGACGTAGCTTTCAAGCTATGGTGACCAGTGCTAAGGTAAAATTTCTCAATCTCCAAGTAATTATGCTCTGGTTCATAAAGTGACTTACTATAATAATAGACTGGTCGATGGCTGCCATCTCTGGTTAAGACCAAGATTGAGCTGATCAACGCTTTGATGACCACCAAATATATCTGAAATACCTCTTCTAGTTCAAGTTTTGCAAGCATAGGTGGTGCAGACAAATATTGCTTCAACTCGACTAATGCCCAATCACATTGTTCACTCTACTAGATACCCAATTTCTTAGTATTTTTAAGAATTTTGATGAAAGGTAAACTCTTGTTTGCTAATCTTGCAATGAATCTGCCTAAGGCAATAATCCTTCTGACCAGCCTCTAGACATCTCTAACTGTTCGTAAAGGAGTGATGTCGAGAACAATCTGAATTTTCTGTAGGTTTGCCTCAACACCTCACTAACTAACCATATAGCCCAAAACTTTACCTCTACAGACCCCAAACATACATTTGTTCAAATTCAATTTTAGACCAAATGCTCTTAAAATTGCAAAAGTATGATTAAGGTTGAGTAAGTGGTCTTGAGCTTTTTCTATCTTTACAATCATGTCATCAATGTATACCTCTATCAACTTACTAATTTCATTTTTTAACATAAAGTTGACCAGCTTTTAGTAAGTTGCTTAAGCATTTTTTCATGCAAAAGGTATAACCAAAAAGCAATAGATACTATTGGAAACTACAAAGAAAGTTTTATCCCTATACTTGGAAACCATGAAAATTTGATGGTAACCTTGAAATGCATCCATCATGCTCAACAACTCACAACTAGCAATTGAATCAACCAATAATCTATTTGAGGTAGGGGGTAAGAATCTTTAGGGCATGCTTTTTTTAAATCTATAAAATTGTTACACATTCGCTATTGTCCCTCATTCTTTGGGATGAGTACAACATTATAAATTTAAGAAGGATATTGAATTTCTATAATATAACCTGCATCTAGGAGTTTTCTAACCTTCTCCTTGTTGATCTGAGTCCTCTCAATATTTAATGTCCTTATTTTCAATCTAATCAATTTGTATGAATGGTTGACATTAAGGCGAAGCACGATCACGTTAGGGTCAATTCCTTAGAGGTTGGAGGCTTTCCATGCAAAGATGTCAATATTCCTTCTTAGGAAATTGGCCATAAAATATTCCAAGTAGGGGCCCATATCTGTCACGACGTAGGTTTTCTTGTCGAGGTTTCACTGTTCTAGCTCGATAGTTTTAAATTCCCCAATAAACTTCACCCTGGTATCCTCCAACTTTCTCTTCTTGTTGGCTTCGGTCTTCTCAAATTCCACTACAGAGGCGACTCCCAAGGTTTTCAATTGTGGTCGAATCTTCTGCTCACTTAACTCGATTGAGATGTTGTAACACCTCCAAGCTTACTTCATGTTGCACAACAGCTCTCCTTTGCCCACTAAGGTCAAAAATTTGATCTTCATATGGTAGGTCAACACAATGGCATAAAAATTATTAAAGGCTGGTTGACTAATTATAACATTATAAGCAAATGGGGCATCGACCACCAGATAGTTCACTATCAAAGTTAATCTTTAAGGCGCCTCCCTAAATGATGTCGGTTGGTTGATGGATCCTTTCGAAATAATTTTTGACCCCTCAAATCCAACCAAACGAGTTTGCACAAGTTCAAACTTCAGCTGGCCCATGTTTATTCTTTTCAGAGTGGAGAGAAAAATAATGTTAGCTGAGCTACCATTATTGACTAGGACCTTGCATACTTTGAAGTTAGCAATCTCAACAAAGACTACCATAGGACATTCTGGTTTGTGATCGATATTTTTTCCCTCGAGGTAGGCTAAGTTACTATCAGTGAATAAGATAAGTTCTGCAATCATCGATAAGAGAAATGTTATTTTGACAGGTGAGGCTTTGGTCAACTTCAGCCTTTTCTGAGTTTACCTTCTGGTCGACTTTAAGTCTCTCCCAGTAGGACCTCACGTGATCATATCAATCACTCCTCGAATGGGCGCGTGATCTTTGTGGGTAGTTTCTTTCCTTTGTCCTCTCTTCTAGGGCTAATCAACCTTTCTCTATAAGGACTCTGATAGGTTTTACCCCTTACAACCTGTGTATCCATGGCTATAAATTTCTTGAGATGGCCTTATCTAATTAGCCTCTCAATCTTATCCTAGATGCTGAAGCATTTATCAGTGTCAGGACCTTCTATTTATGGAAATGGCAATACTTCTTTGATTTTTTCATTGCCTCAGTCTCTGTTAGTTTTTTCGATTATTTGAGGAGATTATCATGTTGAATAGCATATAGGACCTCTCTCCTTAGATTGTTCAATAGTGTGTAGTTGTGGAAACATTTTATTGGAGATTGACCTCTTTCTCTATATTTTTGGTTGTCTCTTTCCTTCTTCTTTTTATCAACCTTGGAGGATCCAGACTTGAGCTTATTCATCTCCTCCTAGGTCATGTACCTCTTGGATAGGTCGAGCAGTTCCTCTATTGACTTGGGGTGGTCACGCACTAATGCATTAGTGCATTTCTTATGTCTGAGCCCAAAGAACAGCACATCGATTAGGAATACTATCTTGGGATTATCTATCTTGAGGACCTCCTTGTCGAACCTTGTGAAAACGTCACGGAGGGACTTCTCCTTGTTCTACTTAACGGTATAAACATGGGTGTAAGGGAGTTTTACTTTTCTCCTGCTAACAAATTAGTGGAAAAATTTGTTACACAGCTGATCATAAGAGTATATCGATGAGGGCTCCAGCTTCATAAACCAATCTAGCACAATACCTTAGAAAGTGGTCACTAGCATCTTAGCATGGATATATTCATTATGCCCATGTAGCTGTATCATATGCTCGAACTGCATCAGGTGCTCATTAGGATCTATCAAGCCTTCATATCTTAATAGTCTAATTAGGACTTAGCATCGACAATAATGCGTTCATCGATAATCTCCTGGATGATGGGGAACCTCTCTCTCAGTGAGACCTCTGGGGCCTTTTGGATTAGGCGCTTTAACAATATTTCTCCTCAAGATCTTATCAAGGCACTTATTTAGTTGTTAAACTTGATAGGAAACTTTTTCCCACTTTTCTCGATTAACCTAGGTGGTATTTCAATCAACACAAGGCCTCACACGCTCAACCCTATCGTACTATAGGGCTTAAATAGGCCAAGCCCGCAAGGTCTACAAATTCTTCCATGTCCTCGTGGTAGTCACACCTAAAACATTTGACTCTATCCGTTGCAAGGCTCAATTAGGTCGAATGTGATCAATGGAGTCAACAATCTCCTCCCTCAACCTCGATTACCTTCTCTTCTCTTGGAGGTGTCTAAGATTAACTTCACATCAAGTTGGTGGTCGCCTGGACTCCAGGCGACCATAGTTGTCCTTGGAAGACCTTTATTTTAGTGTAGGCAGTTGTGGGGTAGCATTGCCAGCTACGGCTGGCACAGTGCTATGCTTATTTAGTACGGCAGACAGTTAGGTAGAGATTTGAGCTAAGATTTACTTGCTTATCAACTGCATCAACTAGGATATAGTTAATGTCACAACTTGCTCCTAGGGGGCATTAGGGTCTAGAGCGTATGCACCTTGCTTGGACAAAGGGAGAGGTGGAGATGTGGACCTTCTATTTTTCTCTTTTTTTGATGCGGCTCTACATGTGTTCACTTTGTTTTCATTACAATCTCAAAGGTTTCCCACAGACGGTGCCAAAATAATGAAGTTAAAGTTATTTATAGTGAAAAGGGTGATGTTTGCAATCTCAAAGGTTTCTCGATGTCTGAGATCTGCAACAACAACATATGTTAAACTAGTCGAAGTGCCCCTAGCAAAGGCACTCCGATGCTTAAGTTAGTTCTGGTCGAAAGAGAATAATCAAATAGAATATTAATAGCTTATAGTATATTTGGTATTACTTGGAGTATGGCTAGCAATGAGGCATTTATAGCCTTCTCCTAGTATGTAATATATTAAAGGTGCCCTTATTAGGTGCAGAGGGCTCTATTCCTTACCAAGAGATTAATGGTCAATCTCAATCTTGATACTATTCCAAGTGGCATCATCTTCTACTTTTCAAGGTGAACAATACTCTGGGTAGATGCCTCTCTGTCAAAAATTATAGCTGGGTTGCCGGCATAGACTGTATTGACTATCACACACTATTAATGCAGAGGCACGCCACTTGTCAGAACATTAAATGCAGAGAGGATATAAGTCAGTGTTGGAGTGAGCAATCTAGTCAAATAGACGAGGCAGTCAACCAGAGAGATGGTTGAACAGGCTAAATGGCTTGAAACCTCCAATTGGATGCGGTTAAGAATAATACACTCGACCAGACGATTGTTGTCTAATGGTCCAGTCCATCTAGGCCCAGAAGTAATGTTGGGCCTTGCATGTTAAGTGAGCCTATTGTGTGCCTCTTGGACTATCCCATATCAATATGTGTTTGAGGAAATTGGTTTGCTCTTCAACATTTTGTAGCTTTCATAGTGTAAACAAATAAGCTTTCTCAAGTTGTTCAAATTAGTTGCAATTATTACAAATTGGTGCAAACACTTAGTGAAGATAAAGATAATTGCCTAAAATTTTGATGTCAGATTTCTAAAACCTATTAATTTTCGTGGAAAAACCATCAATACTAGCACAGTTTGCATTCTTTTCAAAATTTAGTGAATAAAAACTCTTGTATTGTCTAGCTCATCTTTCAATTACCTTACCCCATCATTCCTTAGCTACATTTCAACTTACTAATTATGAAGAATAATCATGGTTATGCTTACGTATCTTGTCATTTCAAGGTCATGAAGAAGGACAAGCTAGATGAGATACCATTTGTAATAGAGTTGCTAAGTGAAACAAATGTTAAGGTAACCTCACATCTCTCCACTAACATAAGTCTAAATCTTGAGTTGCTGGTGTTGTAAATTTTCTTGACGTACAATGAGAAAAAAATATGAGGATATGAGCAATTATCTATTTTTTAAGCTTACACTGACATAAAAACTAGTAATGATACGGTATGTGAAATTATTTTGGTTTCATCATGCATACTAAAAGCAAATAATATCTTACAAGATAAAGACTATGCCAAATCCATACACACACACACACACAATAAAATGGCAATCTTATAAATGAAGCTCAACCTACAATGTTCAAATAATTTTACTACTAGTAAGGCAATTTTTCTACTTTTAGACACATAGCTAATCTAAGTTTGAATTTGGTTACTTTTGATATTTTGCATTTTATTAGGTTGGATATTGTCAAACCTATTTTGATGGAATCCTGTATGCATCTTTTGATTGATTTAAGGAGGTAATCTCTTAGTTTGATTTTCTGTATATAAAATCCTATTTTCCTTGTATTATCGTTTCTCCCTTTTCCATTTTCTTTATCTAACTAAAACTGAATATTTCTACATGATCTCTTGCCTATAGACTGATCTTGATGTGGATATCCATTCAAAAATGGTCAATTTTTATTAATTATTAACAATCATGGAAAAGGTAATATTTCCTTTTCGTTTCGCATATTTGAGAGTTAATTAAATAGATTAGCTCCCTCTGGAACGTTTTTTAAAGTTTGATCTTTGATTGTTTAAATAATAGTTCTTTTGCAACTAGCTAAAATGTCTATTGAATATATCCACAGCATTGACGCCATTTTTAACTATTTCAGGTTTAAACATATATTTCAAGAGTTATATGAAGAAAAGTTGAAGGAAATTTGAAGAATATTCAATATGGTTTTCTTTTTCATAGTTTGAAGTGGCTATTTGATTGCAATTTATACATTTTAACAATTGATTTAAATTATTGTTGCAGTTACTGTTTGGTTACTAATCTGTCACATTAGCAATAAATTTCAATTTTTCTCTACAATTATTATTTGGTTTATACTATATGCATTTTAGCAATAAGCTCAATATATTTTTTCAACAATTATTTGGTCAGTTATGCATACATTTTAGCAACCAATTCAATCTACTTCTGCAATTACTATTTAGTTGTTGATGTGTACAATTTAACAACCAATTAAACTTAACTTTGCAAGCATTATTTTGGTTTCTAATAAATACATATTAGCAACCAATAGCTACATTTTTAGCTATTAAATCAAAATTATCACAACTAATTATTTCATTGCTAAAAATATATTCTTTAGCAATAACACTCTATCGTCACAATATGGTTGCTAAAACATATTAAATAATACAATTATTGTGATCATTTACAACCTATTGCAACTGGTGGCTTGGTTGCTAACGAATTAGTTGCTACCAACCAAACTGATATGGTTACTATATGCTTAACTGTAGCAACCATGTAATGTTATAGCGACCATGAACTTTCATATTAGTAAGTGAAAAATTTATTGCAAATTATTCCATCTTTAGTTACTATTATTGGAAGGTCGCTAAACATACATTTTCAACATCCAAGGTAGTAACTTGTCGCTCGGTACTTTTAGTAGCTTCCCTATTGTGACCACTTGTGACCAACATTATTTTGGTCACTATAGATTACAACGACCATTTTCTTACTTTTAGAAACCATAAATAATGATCACTAAAAATAATTTTTCTTGTAGTGAGGCTCTAATACCACTTGAAGTCATATGTTGCACTAGGATCCAATTATCAAAGCATAAAAATGCTAAAATAACTAAGCTACATATGAAGCCAAGGATTAAAACATGCCATAGACTCAAATTTGGTATGAGGATTACCTCGATTTGCTCAAAATCCAAGGAAACTAGATAGTAGAAATTAACTCCTTAAATCAGCCTCCAAACGGCACAACAGCTTCAGAACAACTTTTGCCCCACCATGATATTTCCACTAGCTAAAACTTTTACTGGGACTCACCAACACCTTGATAGATATATAGTAGAAAATTTATTTGGAATAGAAATTGAGAAGGCCCTCAAGAAACACCTCCAAGTGACTCCTTAAACTAAGGATCTTCAAAATGTTAGCAATCCAATTATCTTATCTCTAATGATAAGATCTAGACACCAATGCACATTCCAATTCCTCTCAATGTTAGCTAGAGAATAAAGATAAAAAATGCAAAGAGGAAGGCTTGATTTGGAGAAAGGAGCAGAAGAAAAGAAAAACTTCAACACATCAAGCAACATTTAGGAAAACAGAGGAAAAATGAGAGAATCTAATCTTATATCCAGATTGCTTGTAATTCACACCAAGTGGCCGCCTCCTTTACACTCTATATCTATATATAGAGGGTCCTCAAGTTGGCAAGCATGTGAATTTTGTGTGCATTTGAATTTTATTATGAATTTTCATTTCATCTCAAGAAATGTCATCCAAATAAATTTTAATGCCACAGCAAACGAACTCTTCATTTAAATTTTTCGTCCAAAATAAATTCTTCATTTTAATTAAATTAAACACTTTAATTTAATTAATTAACCATTTACTTAACTCTTAAGTCAATTTGCTTAACACTTTAAGCAAATCATTGTTAACTTAGCACTTTAAGTTAACTTGACCAATAGATAGTCATATGGCACTGAATAATTAACTTCTTAATTAAGTGGTCTTAATTTAACTCCTTAAATTAACTAGATCAATTTAACAATTAAATTGATCAAGCTAAAATGACTGCAAATTCTATGAACCATCTACCCTCAAAATCAGTCATTAAGGAATTTTTCTAGCTCTTAGAAAATTTCCCATGATCAAATAGGATTTGCAATTAGCATTTGTGTGTGTTCTATCATTCATTGGATATGGCCTCACAACGCTTCGTGACTTATATATTATTAAATATTCTCACTAGTTTAAACTCATTTATACTAATGACTCAATTCAATTAATCTCCATTGATTAAAGAGTACTCAATCTCCATGGTCAATGTCCTACCTCAAGCCCATGGAGCCCTACTAATTAGCTAAAATGATTGCTTTTGGAGAACTATTCTAGCTCTATGCATACTATGCAAATATAGTCCTTCCATCTCGAATCTCTTGAAAGAGGCCTAAGGCAAGAAATTTGTTGGCTCTCTCATAACCTCAATACTATGTTTTGATTCCCAATGTTTGATTCCCTAGTATGACTTCATCTTTGGAAAACTCCTTTTCCGAATCATCACACTACCTTGTGGATTTTTGGGACTGATCATTATAGAATACATAGCAGATATACTTGCCCTGCACAATAACGAAGAGTCAGATCCCATCTTGGATCGCATAAACCTCCACATATAAGTAGCTCATGCCCAACCTCTACCTAAACTACCTACTATATGTCAAAGGAAAAGTCAACGTATGAGGGCTTAAACACAAGGCAGCCATGGATCCTCAAGTCAAAGGATTAATTATATACATTAGCATTAGCTAGAGAACTTGCACTTTAGCTATCTAAGGGATTCTCTAAGCTAGCCTTCAGTGAACTTGTTCATCAATTAGCATCTACTAACATGCACCCATATCTCATATGGCCTTGATCATGAAATGGAGCAATATCCAACCCTTGAATTTATATATCATTTGTGCAAATCTATCTGAATATTAGATGCACTATCTCATAAGATCCTATGACCTGGAAGATTTAAGATCATAATCATGTAATACTTGTTTCATGATCACCACCTAGTGCGTGACCAAATCCTATAGTCTTGTTCTATCTAAGAGTTTCAACCAAATGCTAGTGAAGTTAATATAAGCATAAGATAAAGATGGCCATGTAATGAAATAGTTTACATGCCAATGTAATTGGCTTGCAAAATACTATTCCAACATTATCTTCTCGAGATGTCCTTAAAAAATCTTTTACATCTAAGGGTTTAGACAGTAATTCTACTATGTTCTTTTCTAAGGCATCCATCTCTGCTCTTATGTTACCTCTATTAGTTGATACCATGTATCAAATGATACTGAATTTATCTGTCTATGGATCACTATTGAGATTTTGGCTCAAGCCTAAAGTTGTCTTTAAAAGACAACCATAGGCACTTGTACGCTAGGCACTACATCCAACTCTTACACAAAGTTTCTATCTAAACACCCTCTTTTGCAGTTTCCAGTACCATAATATATTTTACCTCTGTGGTAGTCACAACTATGGTTTCTTATTTAGAACTCTTCTGACTCACCGCACCACTATAAAGGCAAAATATAAATTAAGAAGTAGATTTTAGGTTATCTATATCAGATTGAAAATTGGGAATTTGAAAACTCCATGAGTTTCAATTCCCTATTATAGTATACTAAAAATAAATCCTTAGTCCTTTTTAAGTACTTAAGGATTGCTTTAACGGCTATTCAGTGATGTTCACTGAGGTCAGATTGAAAGTAGCTCATAACACTTAGAGTGTATGCCACATCTAGCCTTGTACATTGAACGGCATACATTATGCTCTTTATAGTAGACATATGAGGTTTGTGGGACATCTTATGACTCTCATCATCAGTCTTAAGGGCTATAGAGTTGGAGATATGTAAACTATGTCCCATTAGGATAAATCCCTTCTTAGATTCTTCTATACAAAACCTCTTTAGTATCTTGTCAATGTACAGTGTTTTGGAAAGCCCTAATATCTTCATTAATCTATCTCTATAGGTATGTATTCCTATATGTAGAATACTTTCCCAAATCCATTATGAAAAATTGTGTAGATAACCACATTTTACTATATTCTAACATTGTTGTCTCATTCTCAATGAGAAAAATGTCACTGACATAAAGTATAATAAACTGTACACTATTTCCAATACCCTTCTTATTTACTAAGCCCAACGATTTGTGTAGCACCTCAATCGAGAGTCATCTACTCCTGATTAAAATGCTACTCAAATCCATACCACAAATTTTCTAAATAGTAAATAATATATTTCTCCAAATTCAAAGCATTTAGTTTCCATAAGCAGCATACAGTAGACGTTCAACTTAGAATTAAAGACTTATGAATTACACTGAGCACTACCACTATATTCATGAAATTTGACCTTAGTGTTTCTATAAATTCAATCAAAATTTTAATATATTTATTGGACTTATTACTTTATGTGGCACGTGGGTTAGCCTATCTTCAACACTCATCCTTATCTAGGGTTAAGAATAGAAGATAACAGCGCAACAATAGAAGTTCGAATGACTTAGTGAGGTATATTAGCAATAACATTAAAATGACAATTTCCTAAATATTATATATGAAACATAAAGAAACATTAAGATTTCTAAAAATTGTGAGAGATAATTTTAATCAAAATTCTAAGAGATCTATCCCACCACCATTATATACCAATTATAAGACTTTACAAAATTAGTTGTCTTTTGTAGAGGCTTAAATCTCAAATATGACCAAAGAGGTAGAGAGTCACATTTGAAAAATCACTTAATTTTTTTGTTAAACATTTGAGTTTCAAAGTACAAGTATCAAGCGTATTAATTACTTTTACATTCTTTCCATTGGTGGTTTTCCTACCTTGTCCCTCCACTTTTGAAAACATGGAAGTCCTTGGCTCTCTAAATTTCAAGTGATTGGCTCAAACATGTAAACACACAGAAGGTATAGCGAGTTACATGCCTAATCACGTTCATAAATGATTACCTCCAACTAGCTATGAGATAAGTTTACATGAGTACGGTAATAGTCAAAGACCAGTCCTATCAGTCCATTTTGCCTAATTGTCTTACAATCTAATCCTAGGGCCCACCACTAAGGGTATCAAGTACAATCACAAATATCTTAAAACATGTTCAATAGCATTTCAATAACACATCAAGTTGCCATGTTAACACACAATCACTAATTTAGCATCAAGCTAGTTTTAAGAATAACATAGTGATAATAGAACACATATTTCAAAATTATCTTTTAGTTTTCTCAAGACAATTGCCAATTTTAGGTAAAGTGATATCAATTAATGTCAATAGGAGCAACAAGTATAAAGTGGCAATGTGGAGTATTTTTCTCAACACATAGGTTGCAAGAAATTAAGTGACCAAGATATATTAGCAAGTATATATGTTCTTTGTCATATTGTTGAGTATAAACTCACTCAATAAATGTAGAGGAATTCCTAGTCATATGGATGCTCAGGTCCTAGCTTCTGAGTTAGTCTAAGAGCTGTCATAAGATAGCCTGTGTTATCATCTTATCAATCCGCTAAATCTTATGTATAAATAGGGTTAGCATCTTTATCAAACTTAAGGTTATTTTGTCATAATTCTCGTAATCTTAGTTTTATATGTAAATACCTAAGGCAATTAAATGTGGTGATCTTGAACCGATCAATAGAGGAATAGATTACTAATGTGACCTATATCATTGTGGTCTCATTTAGTCTTTAGATATATGATACTTACGTATTACTAGAGTTTACTTACTTGAACCCAATTATCCCCATTTTATTATCTTTATGTTCTAATTATCTTAATAGCTTTATGTTATTGAGCCAACCAATCCTCAAATTACCCTTAACAAACTCTTATCATCACCCAACTTATTTTTTAGTTACATAATAAGGGTCCAGGTTCATAAATTAGTTAAGTCCTCCTAGGTCTATTAGGTTCAAGTTTGATAATTGATTTCATTACAACATTCACATAATTTTATTTTTGAATTGAGCATAATTCTACCCAATTTATATCATGTCATGTTATTAGGTCCACGATCATAAATATAAATCAATCTTTCTTACTTACCAAGCCTGAATCTTGTAATTAATTCTTAGTTCAACATTTACAAAATTAATCGTCAACCTACACCAAACTATAATTCATTAATCTTAATTTAATATAATTTAATTACAATAATAAAAGTTAACTGCATTAACATTCGATAAGAAATTTACCCAAATTGGATCAAATCGAGATCTAATCTTAAGTTGGTAATAGTCTAGACAAATCTGGAATCTTAATTTGAGCAAACTGCCTAAAGACTATCCTATGCACCACCACCAAAGATAGAGGCCACCACTACCACCAGGTGTGCTTCATCACTAGGAGCAACATGCCCCAAACAATTTCTAATTTTGACAATGATAAGCCAGTTAATTGGCCGTTTGAACAGGTGGTTTCACCCTAATGCCACTGTGACATCATTGTCATGATTTCTTCACCACTACTAGTTGAATCTCCAAATTGTGACCACCTTTAACTTGCCCATGTTGTTATGACCAAAACCCTTTGGTTCTAGCCTACTTTTGTTGTTGGATACGGTGGAACCACCAAGCTTGCCATTTGCTACTTTTACCTCTATTTTTTCACTGAAGTCTTTGGTAGTTTTCAATGTTTTTAGTATAAAATTAATCCTTAAGGTGAGGATAAGCTTTTTGTAAGGTTATTTTTGCATTTTTCAATTGTTCTCCAATACTCCAAAGATAATGTAAGGTTTGGGCATTTTTTGGAAATTTAATAAAATTTTGTGCTCAAATATATATAACCAATTTTTCAGCCTTTAACCAATTGGCCCCAAAACATGCTGACCGACTCAAATCTCACCCCAAAATTTCCAACTACCTTTCACTCTGGTCCATAGGTTTTAATTAAGAAGGGCAGGGGAAAAGTCGCAGAGCCGAGCTAGCTGACTATGTATGATCTATTTAGACGATGCAAGAATGACCTATTGTTCCATCTATCGAACTTGATTTAGGATGGAAGCAGCCATGGCTGTGCACAACTCATATTCAATGCTATTTGCAAGGTTGACCTGGTTGCTCCACTCAAGTTGATGGTGACTGGACTATTTTTGTCCAACCAAAGAAAGTTTATAGACCTAAGCCATGATGCTATACTTAGAACTCTGGCTTACCACTCAAATATGGTAAGGATCTGGTTGAATTGCATATCTTGTCAAGATTTATTTGGTAGTCAAATGTTGTTTGCTAATTTAAAACTATTTATCTTATAGGCAAGCCAGTTGGGCTACCATTTCTACAGAAGGTTAAAGCTAGCTCTAGCCTACCATGATAAATTGCAATTGGGGAAAGACTTAAGGACTTTGAAAGCTCAGATCGAGTCTGCTCAAGTGCTGGTCGAGTAGTTAACAAATGAGGCTAAGGACCTCAATAACTAGCTCATGATGAAGGATTGCCAACTGGTTACCTTTATTACTAAAAAGACTAGGATAGATGAGCTACTAAATCAGGCTAGAATAGATGTGAAACATGGTTATAACACTGGTTGGACAGCCACATACAATGCACCCATTTAGGATGCTCGAGCCGAATTTTATAGAAAGATACCATTGATGCATTGAGAGACCATGCAATAGTTCATGTTGTGCTCAACATTTTAGGATGTGAGCATTATCCTTTCTTTGGATGATGCTAAAGACGCATTCGATAAAGTGGTCAAACAACTAAAGTATCTAGGCTATACATATTAAGCGGAGGATAAGGATAACATCAGCCCCATATTAGATGAGTAGTTGTAAATATACCCAGACCCTGATGAGGCCACTACTAAAGAGAGACCTATAAGAACTCCCTTAGTCAAGCCCATGACTAAGGCGCAAAAACAATAAGCTAAGGTGGTGAAGGAGTTTGGGTTTGTCAATAACTACGTGTTCGAGATCTACGATGGCATAGTCAATGTCACTCAATTCTTTCCACTTCATGGGAGTGATTTTTTGGTTAAAGAGATGAGGCCATCCCAAATAATGCCTATTATTGCTCAATCACTTGTTGTAGGGTTGAAGTTGGAAACAAATAGCCCTATGGTGGCTGCCATTCTTTCAAGTGACGAGCATGATCAGGCAATTGAAAAAGGCGCTTAGGGTGCCTGTACCAAAGGTGCGGGATCGAGCAATCACTAAAGTTTTTGCTAAATATGTCTAGTCACCCTACGAGGTGTTGTTTTGTAGTCTTCCTTTTTTCTCACAAAGCTTGTAATCGAAAGCTTATGAATTACATGAAGTGTTGTTTTATACTCATTGATGGATACTAAGATGTGTTTTCTTTTTAATGCTTTCATTCTTGTCAAATGTCAATCATTGATGAGCAAAAATTCAATCTCATAAAACATAACCCCAAAAATAATAAAATTAAGTACATGGAATTTAAACAAGTTCATGGTCTATTTAAATCAACTAGCCTAAAAATAACAGGATTAACCCAAGATATTCATCAACTATAAGGTTGAGTTTTTAGTTAAATGTGTTCTTGAGTTTGGTTTGAGTGCACAATTTTTTGCAATGATGACTTGAGTTCGACTTAACTCATTCATTCACTTAGGCTAAAAAGCCTTAACTTCACGGCCAGAAGCTACTATTTTTGGTCGACTATGGGGTCAACTAGAATAATCATCTCGCTTACTTAATTGGCCTAAAAGCCTTAATTTTATAGTTATAAGTCATTATATTTGGTCGACTACAGCGTCAACTATAATTGATTGGCTCGTTTGTTTACTTGGGCTAGAAAGGCTTAATTTTACAGCTAGAAGCTATTATATTTGGTTGATTGTGGGGTCAACTAGAAATGACTGACTTATTTACAGATTTAGAGATAGATATTTTCTTTAGCTATGCTAGTGAATAGTTATGGAAATGCAAGTAAGTTCATTAACATGAAGTAATATAATGGAGACTAAAAGTCTCTTCATACATAAAATTTCCTTAAATTTATTGCATTCCAAGGTTATGGAAACTCATTACCATTTGTGTCTGCCAGTTGATATGCATTATACTTTGACACCTTGACCACAAAATAGGGCCCTTTCTATTTCAATTCGAGTTAACCTACATTCTTTAACACTTTCACTTTTTTTAGTGCAAAATCTCCGATTTAAAGCTATGCAGTCGAACGCCCTTGTTGTAGTGTTCTACCTTTTTCAATTAGTAAGACTGCATGGTGTTGTAAGCCTCCTATCAAAGCTCATTAACAGTTTCTAGGTCGAGTGTCCGTTCTAATATGTTCATGATTGGATTAAAATGGATTACTCGAGTTGTGTGTTGTATGAACTAAGATAAGATGACTACTTTGGAACTATAGACTAGATTTTAAAGGCTATGACCCGTGGCTATTTGGGGGGTTGTTCGGCAAGCCTGTAAAACTCTGAGGAGGTCATCTACCCAACTTGCTCTAGTATTTTCTAGTCAAGCTTTGAGATGGTTGAGGACAATTTTATTCATTACTTCAATCTAGCATTAGCTCGGGGGTTCCCTACTGAGGTAAAGTGTTAGAAAATCCCCAAAGCCTCACACCAATTTATCGTGTTCCTACTCTGAAATCAAGCTCCATTGTTTAAGATTAGGACCTTAGGGAGGCCAAAACAACAGATAATGTTCTTTCAAATGAAACCTTTGATGGCCACATCTGTTATATTAGGAACTACTTTCGCCTTAACCTACCTAATAAAGTATTCAACGTAATAATGAAAAACTTTCTTTGATTTGATGTATATGGCAAGGAACTAACAATATCAAACCACCCCACTGGTCGAATGGATATATGACCTAGACATTCACAATTGATGCTGCAGGTTGGTATGGTATATTTTAATAGACTTTATAGGACTGGCATTATCTAGCAAAGTCGATGGCATCTTTTAATAGTATTGGCTAGAAATACCCATATATGATAACTTTATAGGCTAGGGACTATCCTCTAGAATGGCTTCCATAAATGCCTTTGTGAATTTCCTGTAAAACCTCATAGGCTTGGTTTGGATCTAAGCACCTTGAGGGTGGCCCAGAAATCGACCTCCTATAAAGTTGGCCATGCTCATTAAGGGTAAACTTGGTTGTTTAACCACTAAGTCGATATGCCTCATTTCTATCCTTGGGGACTATCCCTTAACTTAGGTAAAGTTTTATTCCATTCTACTAAGAAAGTGTGGCTTTCTCAACACTCCATACCATGTTCTGGTTGAGGGTACATATTGTGGGTTTATCTGCAGCTAAAAATATTATTGTTCTATCTCTGGTGCCTCTCATTGAGCTTACAAATTGGACAGGGCATTATCTCGCTCATTCTCTGATCGAGGTACCTAACTGAGGGTAAACTTCTTGAACAACAATTTTAGTTTTCTCATCTCAACCAGGTATTGACTCATCTTAGAGTCTTTGGTGTTGAAGTTCCCGTCAACCTACTTTGTAACTAGCTAGGAGTTGGTGATTGTCTCTAGTTGCTTGACTTCGTAGTCATTTTCCATTTTCATGCCTGCAAGGAGAGCTTTATATTCTATCTCATTGTTGGTCGGGAAGTCGAATTTGATTGCAAAATTATATTCCTCCATGAGTGGAGAGTGGAATGAAATACCAATTCCACCTTTTGAAGTGGTTGTTGATACATTGCTATGTAAAGTCCACACAGAAGAGTTATGGTCATGTTGGTCTGAGTGGTCGAGCCTCTCAATGATAAATTTAGCTAAAACTTGTCCTTTCACTGCCATTTCAAGTTAGAACGTGATGTTAAATTCTCCTAGTTTGATTGCCCACTTGGTCAACCTCCCTAACGTGTGGGGCTTTGATAGGACCTGCTTTAATGGTTGACTTGTCAAGACTATGTTCGCATGTCTCTAGAAGTATAACTATAGCTTACGGGGTGCTGTAACTAAGGTGAGGGCAAATTTCTAGATCTTAAGGAGTTATGCTTAGGTCCTTGTAGCTCCTTGCTGTCAAGACCAAGATTAAGATGTTCGAAGCCATTGATGCTACCAAGTATATGTGTAAAACTTTTCCCAACTTGGGTTTTGCAAACATGGGTGGTGAGGAGAAGTAGTTCTTGAACTCGACTAGGGCTTGATCACACTGTTTCACCAATTAAAAACTTAATTTCTTGGCATTCCTAAGAATTTTAAAAAAAGGCAGACTCTTGTTGACTAACTAAGTGATGAACCTACCTAGAGCTATGATTCACCCGACCAGGCGATGTATATCTCTCATTATTCAGAGAATGGCGATGTCCAACACTGCTTGGATTTTCTATGGATTTGCTTCAGTGCCCCTTAGACTGACTATGTAACCCAAGAACTTGCCTCCTCAAATGCTAAAGGTACATTTGTTAGGGTTGAGTTTTATACCAAATGCCCATAGTATTGAGAATATGTGGTTGCGGTCGATTAAATGGTTCCTAGCTTTCTCTAACTTGATGATCATGTCATTGATGTACACTTCTATAGACTTTCCAATATTATTTTTGAATATAAAGTTTACTAGTCTTTAGTAAGTTGCTCCTACATTTTTTAGCCCAAAAGGCATGACTAAGAAATAGTACACCCTATTGGGGATGATGAAAAGGTCTTATCCCTATTCTTGGGTACCATGAATATTTGATAATAGCCATGAAAGGCATCCATCATACTTAGCAATTCACAATCAGTAGTGGAATCAACTAACAAATCTATACGAAGTAAGGGTAAGGATCTTTAAGGCAAGTTTTATTAAAATCAATAAAATCATTACACATACGCTATTTCCCTGCATTCTTAAGGATGAGTACAACATTACAAAGCCAAGAGAGATATTAAATTTCTACAATATATCCTGCCTCTAAAAGCTTGTTGACCTCTTTTTCAATGATCTAGCATCTATCAGCATTGAAGGTTCTCATCTTCTATTTTATTGGCTTGTACAAGGGGTCCATATTGAGACAATGGATAATAATGCTGGGGTCGATTCCCTGAAGGTCAGAAGCTTTCC
Source organism: Jacaranda copaia (assembly GCA_014898725.1). Taxonomy (NCBI): domain Eukaryota; kingdom Viridiplantae; phylum Streptophyta; class Magnoliopsida; order Lamiales; family Bignoniaceae; genus Jacaranda; species Jacaranda copaia. The sequence continues at coordinate 535,450 of JACGDI010004412.1, forward strand.
ATACAAATAGGTTGATATTTCTGTGAAGAAGATCGACCTTAAGGTACTCCATTCGATGGCCCATATCACTTCCAATCCTGGTAGCCTCATTGGGGTTCTCAGGTTCTAACTTGATCATTTTGAACTCCCTAATGGCCTAGACCCTAGTGTCCTTTAGTTTTTTTTTTCTTGTTTGCTTATCCTTCCTTAGGTTCCACTACAGGGGAATCTCTTGAAGGCTTTAATTACGGTCAATTCTTTTACTCATGGGACTTGATTAAAATGGTGTAATAATACAATACTTTCTTAATGTTGCATAGGATCTCGCATGTGCTAGCTGGGTCAAAATTTTGATTTTCATGTGGCAAGTTGAGACGATGACCCAAAAGTCATTCAAAGTTGGTCTCCCAATAATGACGTCATAGGTAAATAGAGCATCAATGACCAGGCAGTTTATCATAAGGATTCTCCAGTAAGAGGCTTCCCCAAATGATATGGACAAGTTGATAGATCTCTCCAAGATGACTTCTAACCACCCGAAACTAACAAGCGGTGTATGAATTGGCTCAAATTTCATCTGCCCCAAATTCATTCTTTTCAAGGTTGACAAAAATATGATGTTCATGAAAATGCCATTATTAACCAGGACCTTCCTTACTTTAAAATTAGCTACCACAATCGATACAACCATAGGGCAGTCCATTTTGTGGTCAAATCCTTTATTCTCAAAATAAATGAGGTCGGCATCAATAAAGAAAATTAGCTCTGCACTGGTTGAGAGATTGAAAATTATTTCAAAAAGGGTGGATGTGGTTAAATCCAGACTTTTGCTAGGTCTGTCTTCTGTTAGACTTTAAGTCCCCTAGTGGGACCCTCAGTGATCATGTCAATAACTCTCCAATAGGTGGACGGGGATCTTGTGCAAGTTTCTTTCCTCTGTTCTCCTTCCTCGAGCTAACTAACATCTCTTTATAAGGAGTCTGACCAATTTTACCCCTTTTTAGTTTGGCATTCCCATTGATATATTTTTTAAGATGGCCTTGTCGAATCAGCCTCTCAATTTCATCATGCAAGTTAAAATAGCTATCAGTGTCATAGCCCTTTTGTTTATGAAAATAGTAGTACTTCTTAGACTTCTTCATAACCTCAATCTCGATCAACCTCCTAAGTTTTTTTAGAAGGTTTTCATTTTGGATGGCGAACAATACCTCCTTCCTAAAGAGATTAAGTGAAGTGTAACAATGAAAGCACTTGATGGGAGATCGATGACCTTTCCTCTACTGACAGTCATCTTTCTCCTTATTCTTCTTTTTATTGACCTCAGGGTTGCTATATTTAAGTCTATTCATATCCTTTTGGGTCATGTATCTCATTACAAGGTCAAACAGCTCCTCCATTGATCAAGACTGCTCATGCACCAATGCATTAGTGCATTTCTTATGTCTAAGGCCCAAGAAATGTATATTGATTAGGAACTTAATTCAAGGGCTATCAATCTTCAACACTTCTACATTGAACCTAGTTAAAAAATTACAAAAGGATTCCCCATCATTCTATTTGACTGTATACAAATGGGTATGGGAGAGCTTCACCTTTCTCCAACTGGGAAACTGATGCAAGAACTTATCACACAATTGGTCATATAAATAAATTGATAATGGCTCAAGATTAACAAACTAGTTGAGCACAATGCCCTAGAAGATGGTTACTAGCATCTTTACATGGATGTATTCATTGTGCCCATAAAACTGCATCATATGCTCGAACTGCATCAAATGCTCTTTTACGTCTGACAAGCCATCTTATTTAGAGAGTCTGGTTGAGACCTTAGCATCAATGCTCTCATTGATGATTTCTAGATAAATGAAAACTACCTTTCACGGTAAAGCCTAAGTGGTCCCTCGTGATAGGGGTTTCTCTCGGTGCTCCTCTTTAAGATTTCTACTTGGCGTTTATTCAACTATTATACTTAATGAGACACCTCTTCCCATTCCTCTTGATCAACTTAGGACATATTTTTGTTTGTACAGTGCCTTAGGCGCTTGACCCTTATCGCTACTGAGCTCGTACAGGACGAGCACCGTGGTCAACAAAATTCACTTCTTCTTTATGGGAGACAGGTCACACTTCTTCCCTCAGAAAACACCCTGGGCTGGTTTCATGCCTTGAGAGTAGTTATCTAGATTCTTGTCGACTATGATTCTCTTAAGATAGCCAATCCTCGAGAGGTATAGGTTGTAGGGTAGCACTAGCCACCAGGTGAAGCTGGGCTACATATTGATTTAAGGTGGCAGAAAATTGAGTAGAAATTTAAGTGGATATCTGCTTGATAATAAGTTGCATTAATTGGGACATGGTTAGAGTAACCACCTACTCCGGTTAGCTGCTCAGCCTAGGCACATCTAGCTCCTACAAAAGTTGAGGAGGAGATGTTGGGGACCTCCTATTCTTCTCTAGCTTAGAAGTAGCTCACCTAGTGTTCACAATTTTTCAATTGCGAACTCAAAGTTCCCACAGATGCCACCAAATGATGAGGGTCAACGTGGTTTGTAACTGGATTGGATCAAAATTCTAGTAGATCCTAGTCGAGTAGATGAACTTCAAGGATACTCAAGCTGAGTCCTGCAATCATCAGCAAATGTCAAGCTAGTCGAGGTGCCCTCGGCTATGGCACTCCAACGCTCAAGTTAATGTTAGTTCGACCAAAAAATTGAATAGAAAAGTGAGGGCTTTTAATATAGAATGGCATATCTTGTGAGAGGCTAGCACTGGGGTATTTATAGCCTTCTCTAGGTGGATAATATGTCTAAGATACCCTTGGCATTCAAAAAGGGCATTTATCTTTGCATAGGAGCATTAGGTCTTCTCCTATTTGTATACTATTCCAAGTGGCTTCACCTCTAACTTTCATGGACAGAATAGTCATAGGGGGTACACCTCCTATCTAACGTGATATGATAGGCGATATTAGAACGGCATGCGCTATTAATACGAAGGCATACTGCCTATTAGGGCATTTAATGTAGTAGAGCAGGGATTCTGCAATGAGTTGACCTATCGACCTTTGACGGCCTAGTTGAATGGTATCAATGTTGCTCTGTGTGCTAGCGTGATAGGAAGTAGGGAGTGAGGGGCCGACCAAGATCGACAGCACAACCGAGCTTTAAGGGCAAGATGGGCCTGGCAATACACTTCAAATATAATTCCTGGATCAATGGCTATTGAGTTAGGTCTATTGGGCTATCCCATATCAAATATAATGAATACTTTAAATGTAAAGAATAAAATTACATTTGTATTTTTTATTTACCAAATTTTGATTAGGTAACTAAAACATAAAAATTAGTTTAGTAATTAAAATAATAGTCAGTACATATATATATATATATGCAAATTTTGAAAATTAAGAATATAAATAAAAATACATATAATTAATAATTTTATATTTAGCATGATTTTAGAGCTAGAAATTAAATACCAAATAATATTTTATTTAAACCATTAGTTATACCAAATTTTTAAAATTATTATATATTATTTTATTATCTTCAATCTTATTTGTTTAAATTGCATTACTTTGACCATAATGAAAGAAGTAAAAAAACATGTGTTTTAGGCGAGGATATTTTTATCATCACAATAAAAAATTATAAACAAATAGTAGCAAGAAAGCAGTGAGCTATATTTTTAAAAACATAGGGGAGCGGAATGCTTATTATTTTCTAACAGGGGCTTTTCTGCCTATTCCATTTTTCATAGGGTGGTAAAATACAATTCACCCATGAACCTTATAAAAGGCCATTTTTGTATCTAAATCTTTCTCAAACCTATCAGTCAGAATATCACCAAAATAACAATCAATCTTATTCATATGGATCACAATCATTTGAGCACAATCCCCCTTCACTTTAGTCTGCTCCGTTATTCCAATATGATGATGAGGAAGTGTTTTTGTGTCTATACTTTCTCAAATTTCTTAGCAGACTCCATTATTTGTTGAGATCTCATTTTTAAGAAGTGGAGAGATATGCTTAAGGGAAAAGGGCAACCTCATTAAAATGAAGACATGAATAATTAATAATTAGATCTTTGATTAGGGGTGGCAATCATGTCATGTTATGTTGTTTCAAGTCAAATTGAGGTGAGAATATTACAAAATTTTGCTCAACTCGAACCCAACCTGAAAATTTTCATATCAACGCGAATCCAACCCATTTCAACATATGATTATTTTTCATTAATAATTCATCTAAAAAATATACACATTTTATGTTCAATTAGAATATTAATAAAATAATCAATTTATACCAAAATTTTGAGAAAAGTCAACTTATACAAAAAATTTAGAAAAAGTCAACATTATACTTTAGCAGCCCAACTTTTGTATGATAGAGCAATTTGATAATTAGACTTCATTTAATTTCCTCTACAATATCAATAATATATAAATTTTCAGATTAAATCAAAATTTTTGTACAACTTAATTTTAACAACAAGAAAGTCGAATTCTAGCAAAGAAATATAATTCATCCTATTCAATAATTAATAATCATTCCAACATCACAAATTACTCAAGATTTACGTAGTAAATAATAATCATCAACTCTTATAAATGAATTTAGAGTTAAATTGTTCAAAAATAATAGGTTATTACTTAAAATGCAAAAAGTATAGAGTTATTATCATGTTATATAGGGTTATTATGGGATAACCTGAAACCCAACCCGAACTAACCCATAATATTTGTGTTGCTTATCAAGTCAACCCACTATTGACCCAACCCAATAACTCCCAACCCAAACCCATTAATATTATGTCGGTTCATGTTGTATTATCATGTTGTATCAAAAATTGCCACCCCTATCTTTGATTGCCTTCTTTAACAAGATAATTTTGTATTTTTCCTAAGTAATTCTAAATATCTCTAATTCCTAGATTACTAATCGGGCTATTAACATATGACACATATTTAAGCACAAATTTCTTCATCTGCAAAATTAAAATTACATGATAAAAAAAATTCATACAAATAAAATAAAATTAAAACTTATCAATTGTGGATTCAATCTCTAATTTATTCCTCTAATTCTTCCCTTCCAAATATGATCTTAAAAATTTAATGAGCTCGACAAAAAATACGTTGAACACCATTGATCTCCTTGAATTTGATTTGAAGAAAATAATTCTCATTCGAGAACTTCACACCCTAATCTTGAATCAAATGCAAAAATATATAAGTTCCATGAAGAACTTCTTGAATGTTGTGGATTTTTTTGAATTTAAGTTGAATAAAATAATGCCAATTTAAGGGTTCTACACCTTAATTTGAATTAAATGCCAAAATATGATGAGCTCTATGAACCTAGAACATTGTGGATCCCCTTGAATTTGATTGAGAGAATTGCTGGACTCCTTCAAAGTTCCTCTGACTTGCTAAAATGTGTGTTGTGTGTTGAATGAGCTTTAGTCATTCTCTTTATATAAATACTTGATGGGAAACTTTCAAATCGATTTGAACTTTTTTTATAATTATATCTTTGATAAGATGATGTCAAATGTCAAAAAATAATATCATATATCAAAATATTTGATTTGATGGATCCACTGAAGTAGACACTTCATTTTTTACCTTGTCAATATTTGATTTAAGTATAAAATAAATACTAGAGTATTAATGAAAATTAACTATTTATATTTTAAAATTAAATTTAATAAATTTCCAGATAAATAGAAAATTTTGAATTAATAACTAACTTATTATTTTATACTTGTCACTCTCCAATTGGGAAAAATTGATACATCCACAAATGCCCCCACTTTAAGGCTTGACGAAAGATGTGTCAATCATCTATGAAAGAGGAGAGCCTTAAAGTATTTGAAAAATTTTTCCTTTTTCTCTCCATTTTTTCTTATATATCTACAGTAAGATATCTTTCAAGCATTTTTTAAGCTAAGGAATCTTTATACAAATTTGCTACAAATTGCCATCAAGAACCATACCTCTTTATGGATCTTCATGAACTTTGTGGATTGCCAATAATTGGATATTTTTATGATAAAGTTTTTCCATTTGCCTATGAACTCAATAAATAAATCAAGTCATAAAGCAGTTCAAAGTAAATATCTTTTTGAGGGGGATAATGTACACAATTTATACTCATGTAGGCTAGAAGTAACATACAATTTAGACTTATACATCAAGGAGCATATTTAACTTGAATAGACATTTTATACTCATATCAAGGAGTCCATTTGAATTTGATTGACAGTTTACAGTCATGTCAAGGAATTTGACTTAATAGATAGTTTACACTCTTATCAAACAGTACATGAAAAGACTTTAACTTAAAAATTTTAAATAGTTGATGCTCGTATCTAGGAGCATTATTGATAGTTTGATAGTTTATACTCATATCTATGAGCATTATTGATAGTTTAAACTTTCATCAAGGAACACATGGGAAAATTTTGATTATTTAGATAGTTTATGCTCGTATCTAGGAGCTTTACTAACATCTAAGCTTTTATCAAGGAGCACATAGGGAGTTTTTGAATATTTAGACAGTTTATACTCGTATCTAGTAGCTTTATTGATAGTTTAAGCTCTTATCAAATAGCACATAGGATTTGGAGATTTGAACTTTGGACTTGAAGATTTGGAGATTTGATTATTTGATTTACAGACTTGAAATTTTGAGCTTTGGATTTAAAAACTTGAGCCTCGATTTGAAGACTTGAGTTGTGGATTTAAAGACTTGAGTTTGGATTTGATGAGTTGGAGACATGAGTTTTAAATTTAGACACTTAATGACTTGAGTCTTGAACTTGAAAACTTGACTTTTAAATTTGAAGACTTGACAACTTCAATCTTACACTTGGAGACTTGAAAATTTTAGATAGTTTATGCTCTTTTCTAGGAGCATTATTGATAGTTTAAGCTCTTATCGAGAAGTATTTGTGATTTGAAGATGAAAATTAATTGCCCCCAACATCTTCACCATCATCAACATCACTTGAATCTTCTTGTTCATCAAAATCCATACTCATTTCAATATTATATACACGAGTTGCCATATCTTCAAAAGTTTTTTGTTAGATTTCTTGAAGTACATAGCAAAGACTCTAATGCATTTCTTGGATACACATCTCAATTGATCTTTGCAGTTAAGACTTAAATTTCTCCAATGATTAACATAGTAAATGACAAGTTCTTCTTTCCACTGACGAGAGTTGATGGGTTCAATTATACTGATTGTCCTTTGAGTGTGTAGAAACCATTAAGGAACACTTGTTCTAGTTGCCCCCAACAATCAATGAAGACTACCTCCAAGTCAGTATACCAATCAAAAGTATTGTCCTTTAATAATTGAACAAATTGCTTGACCAAATGATCTCGATATGTCCTAGCATTATTACAAGCCTCAATGAAATAAGCCACAATCTGTTTAGGGTTGCCCTTGCCCTCGAATTGCTGAAACTTTGGGAATTGGTAACCAATTGGCATCTTCAAGTTGTCAATCATTTGAGTATATGGCTTGTTAATATTTGATTTGAGTATAAAATAAATAATAGGAGATTGATTAAAATTAACTATTTATCTTTCAAAATTAAATTTAATAAATTTCAAGATAAATAGAAAGTTTTGAATTAATAACTAACATATTATTTTGTATATCTCACTCTCCAATTAGGCAAAATTAATACATCTACAACATAAACTAGAATAATTATAATAAAATATTGGACTTCTTATCAATCATGGACTCTAAATATACTAACCAAACAATCAATTAAACTGAATTACATTTCTATTTTCTATAACCCTTCCAAACAAATAAGCCCTTATTGTATTTGGAATGCGCCTCCTTTATGTCGTGTGTGAAGTGATGAGTTTTAACTCATTTAAATATTTTTTATGTTATCTCATTAATATACATAATATTAAAGAGATAATATCAAATTATTTATTTAATAATGATATTTGTTTGATTGATATCTTATTAAATTGCAAGATACCATTTGGTTGGTTGGAACATTTTTCTAGTTGATATTTTGCTATGTTTAGTTTATCAATAAAATAAGTATTAAATATCAATTAAAACAATTAGTTATAGTTCAAATCAAATTTGACATCATTACTAAAAAAACTGCAAATTGCAATGGACTTTTGTAGTGAAAATTGTCTGTTGCAATTTAACGAAAATTTTGTGATGGAAAAACTATCACAAAAAAAAAAAAAACATTGCAAAATCCTTTGAAAAGTGAAAATCTTTGAATAAATTGACATTAGCCTTTTGCAACAAAAACATTTGTCCCAAAAAAATAAAAAATAATTAAAAACATTTTGCAATGATTTTTTCCATCACAAATAAGATGATTAGTGATGGATTTCAAATCCTTTGCTATCATTTTTTTTTAAAGAATAATGAATAAGAGCATTTGCAGCAGAACAAAAATCGTCGCAAAATCTAATTTTTGCGATGGATATTTCTAGTGCAAATTAAAGAAAAATAAATTAAAGTTGTTTACATTATTTTGTGATAGATTTTAAAATTCGTAGCAAACAAGAAAGAGGTGAAAATAAACTCAAATCTTTCCCCTTCTCTCACATTTTGAAGTCCTCTATTTCTCTCTCAAGATAATTTCCTCCCTTCATCTTTATTTTCTTTTTTCTTATTTTTGTACTTCTTTGGTTGTCACTACCAACAAACCATGCCACCAATGGTGGACGTGCCAACCACATGGGCAAGTCAACCATGCGCAACCCACAAGTACGACCAGCTCATTTCAACCAAATCTGCAGGCTACGACCTGGTTGTAACCAATAGGTGCTAGCCATAGCCAACACTTTGCTAGCTACAACCAACAGAAGCTTGTCTGGCTACAATTAGCACCTTGCTGGTCGTGACCAACAAGAGCCACGATGGCCAGAACTAGCTTTAATGTCTTTTATATTTATGCTTTTTTAATGTTTTTTTTCAAATTTTATGATTTTAAAGCATAATGTTATGTTTTTTTAATGTTGAATAATTTTTTGTTTTGTTTGTTTTCAGTTTCAAGTTTTGGCAGCTTATTTTGGGATTATTTTCAACTAAGTAAGATAAATTTTTTAATTATGATTTAGTAAATTATGCATTAGTGTAAATTTAAATTTAAATTTTATTTATATTATATGTTGTTATATTATGTTATATTTATGTTTTTCTGTAAATTAAAATATTCAATTAGAGTTTGGATTAAGTTAAATTTTATGTAGGTACATATTGAATTATAGTAAGATTATAAGTTTTAGTTTGGTTTGTGAAATTATGATTTTTGAATAAATATATGCACATGTAAAAAAGAATTCAAATTGATTATGACTTCGTAAATTATGTTATATGTTGCTTTGTTGTGATTGGAGACATGTATTGAATTTTTTATTCAATATACCTAATTAAATGCAATAATGTGATCAAATACTTGAAATATTGATTTGTGTTGAATTCTATAATTCTTCTAAAGTGATACATTGATATTATAACATGTGCTTAATGACATAGGATATCTCGACTATGGTGAATACGTTTTTTTATGCGTCTAGTTTTTTGGAGCATTTCGAGTTAAATATTGCATACATTTTTTGATTGTACTCATTCTATTAGTAGAATGCTTTAGAATTGACTAGAGTTTGTGTAATTAGGACGGAGGATGAAATGTCGGGAAAAGGGGTGGAGCCTTCTCACTTGTTGCTAATTGATTTTAATTGCTTATGTGATGATGATGGATATAGAGAGAGGAATATTCATGTGCCATTATGTATTTATGAATACTAACATTTGTTTTCAATTAAAGTGATGCTACTCATTTTGTTAAGTCTTAATTTTTGGGCAATTTGAAGTCTCCTATTTAAGGGAATTTTTTATAGAATTTACTATTTATCATATTAAGTCTTCAAAATTTTTATCTACCTAATATGTTTGATGTCGTGACAAACAAATCAACAATTAGATTGCCAATGGGTTATAGACATTCCAATCCTCGATTTGATTATCATTTACATTATTACAAAAAATTTGTTAACAAAAATATGCTAATAAGTTGGTACTTACATTGCATATTTGCCAATAGACATCTTATATGGTTGAACACTATACACTAAAGCTTTTGTGTTGCCTATACTTATTTCCATATAGTTTATATCAAGTTAGGAGTTACTTGTTTGACATTTTAATTTAAGTTTCCAAAAGATTTCTGATGGACAATTCAGTTGGAATTCCTTCCATTGGATTTTGTTATCTAAAGGCAATTTGAATTATGTGGTTTGGAGAGTTTGGGGTAAGAATTATTTCAAACATAAGATATGCTTTTCTTAATTAGATTTCAAAATATAAATTTCTCTAAGTGTCTTCCAATTCTTTTATGTGCCTCAAAAAAAATTTTCTTGGTTGGAATATGAGAGGGCAAAGATTAGTTTGAAGATGAAAAGGATGATTTTTTATTAGTTTATATATTAGTGTCTTATATATTTCATGATGATGGTGATGCTTGGATAATTACATTTGGATTTCTGTTGTAAAATTTATGAATATTTTATTTCATTAATGTTATTTTATGATTTGGTGAAAGATAATGTTACTTTATGATTTGGTGGAGAATATCATTACATATTGATGCAGCAAAGAGCTTGATGGTCCGGAAGTCCGGTGGATTGAGATGATATT
>JACGDI010004412.1:546231-571778 GCA_014898725.1 Jacaranda copaia
TTATATCATTTGACATTGGATCTCGTGAGCTGTATGATTTGTAAAAGGGGCCTGGTGGGCTATCCCATATCACATATGATGTTGTAGAATTTTTGAATTTGTTATTTGTTGATTATAAGTTTTTAATATGGCCAATATATAATATAATTTCTTTTTAATTTCTGCAAAATTTGTGATGCAAATTTTCATCGCAAAATAATAAAAAAATTAGAAAAACTATATGATCGATATAATCTGCCACAAATTACATTTTGCAGTGGAACATTTCCATCGCAAAAATATTTAAAGAAAGTGAAAAAAAATTGCATTTGCAAAATCTATTTCAAAGCTGAAATCTTGCGACAAATTTTTCTGTCGCAAAAATATTGGAAACGTGACACCTCAAAACCATCACAAATTCATTGCAAAATCCATCACAAAATGAGACATCACAACATTCGTCGCAAAAAGTTGTGACCATAGTTTTTACTATGGATTTTACCTGTCAAAAAATCCATTGCAAAATCTATCGCTATGTGTTATTTTTTCAATAGCGCATGTTTTAAAGTACTAGCAATCATTTTATGTGGTTTCCACATGCATTAATGTGGAAAGGAGTTATAGATATTGAAATGAAAAAGAGTGAGTAGGGGAAAGGAGTTCAGATAGTGAAAATGAGTAAAGAGATTACACTTGAATTATGGATAAAATTATAAAAATTTATGTAAATTTATTTTCTATCTTATATGGGTATATTGGATAAACAATATTTTAGAGTAGCACGATAAAGGAACTTTTCTTTTATATAGTATTACTATCTATTATAAGCACCAATGCGAGTGTGAATAGTGCCTCCACGCATGGCAATGAATTTTATTTTTTTTCCCAACCTTTTCACTTGTGAAACAATGTCATTTTTGGCATTGGATATTTCAAGAACTTCTACATTGGGCTCCTTTTTTTTTTGTATACTATTTTGGTGTTTTATGCTTCAATCAGAAGAAAGTAGCTTCTCTCTCTCTCTCTCTCTCTCTCTCTCTCTCTCTCTCTCTCTCTCTCTCTCTCTCTCTCTCTCTCTCTCTCTCTCTCTATTTGCTTGTGCTTTTTCTTAGCCTTTGTGTGGTCATATCAAAATGCAAAACCTCAACCTGTTTCTACAATCTCAAATAATCTAGCAATTCTCACTGATGGGGGAGAAGAGACTAGATGAAACTCTTGCCATCAGTGAGGAGGTTGTCTAACTCGAATCCAATGGATTTTTGGAAAAGGTCCTTAAGTTTATTTTGAAAGAGAGCAATCTGCTCAAGAATGACTTGGTTCATAATCCATCTAAAACCCTAGCCAACACTTATCCATAATCCTTACTCAAACCCAACGCCACTAGAGTAGCTAAATGTTAGTGAGGTACCTGCATGGGATTCTTGAAGGGTGGATTATTTTGAAAGATTGAAGCAAATCGATAACAGAAACGTATAGGTAATTTATTTTATAATCTCAAATCTAACTCGTAATACTTCTTATCCCACCACTAAATATTTTTATCATTTCCTCTCACGTATTTTTTATCTTTATTTTTTAGCACATTTTCCCATGTGTATACATACATGTATGCATACAGAGTAGGCTACATTTAGAGGTGCTTGTGTTAGTTTACTTAGTGTGAAGGAATAGTGGAGGAAGACTGTCATCTGTGGGCAACCAAAGCACAATCCTAAGAAAATGGTGAAGACATGGGCTAAGAAAGAAATGATGAATCTTATGAAGTAAATTGTCTAATCTTAATTCTTTACTGTACTTTGTAAGTCAAAATAGAAAATATTTGAATTTCTATTTTGCACTTCAAATGGCAGCAAAATCCTTGATAATATACTTGGAAGTACGGAAAGTATGTGGCAATTGTTGATACTTAGAATGAGAGATCTTCCTGTAGGGTAGCTAATATGTTGTAAATTAGAATTTTTATGTAGACTATTCACTTTTATGGAGCATTAATCTATTTCATTGTTCAAATTTGTGTTTCTCTGATGGAATAAAAAATATCAAAGTCTTCACTTTTTTTCTCTGATGTGGTTTATTTTGCTAAACCTAAGGCCTAAAAGCTAAGGGCTGTAGGAATCAAGTGTTGAGCTCTACTACTTTTAAGGCTTCATTTTCTGGTCATGAAATTTATAGGTACTTCTATTATGCTCATTACTTATGATATTTATGTCATATTGATTTATGTCCTTGTTAGATTTATAAGTTATAAGGTTATTAGCACCTTTTATCCACAAACAAAACTAGACTTGATTAGATCTAGATATCTACAAAATGGAAAGAGCAGCATATGTTTCTCAGTGAAAACCATTGTCCAAGTATCGCCTTAGGGGTTTTCTTCAACATGATATACTAAATTTTGCTAGATTATAATTATGCTCAAAAGCAATGGATGTGATTGATGGCCACCTATTACAACCTGAACTAATGAACACCTACTCATCAGATTAGATGAGGTCTATCATATCTTAGTTAATTCCTTAAAACTCAAAAGCCTTTTGCTTTTAGCCATTTAATATGCTTAGTGACTCATGATCTATTTAGTCATTGGTACTTAAATAGAGTGTGCTTGGGCCCTTGAAGTTGTACTTACATAGATTTTGATTTTAATTTCTTCTACACAGATAAAGCTGCTGGGCCACTCCTCAGCTCAAGGGTGCTGATTTTATCTCTCAATAAGTTACATGAAAGCTATGTGGAGGTGAGTTTTTGAATAAGAAATTATAAGGAAATAGATTTGAAGTGATAGTTTCAAATCCCTACATATATTTGAAGGCTTAAAGTTCTGCAAATGTTGTTAGTAAACTAACTACTATTAACAATAAATATGGAGATTGTTAAATGGCTTAGTTAAGTGGTTGTTTATTGGCTGAATAACATTTGACTTTCTTTTCCTTTATTCTAATTGTTTTATCAAATATTTCATAGTTAGTTTGCATAAATTTCAATTCTTCTTGAGTTTTATAAGTATCTTGATTTGTCCAAAAATGTGATGTGTTAGGTAAAGGCTTTTGTTATCTTATACTTGAGGCCTTTAGCCAAATATGTGGAAGCTTAAACTGTTTGATGGTGGTTCTTGAGCATTTGCAGTAGGAAATGTTATAGATACATACTAGAAATCCGTTAATGATGAGCAAACATCAATAACCCCATTGATGCATGACAAGAAGTTCTCACATGAAGTTTAAAGCTAGCAGTGACACAGGAATTTACTCACTCCAGAGTCATATTTTAAAAGCCTAATTTTTAGGTTGTACTGGTGTTAATAAATTGAGATCTAGGATTCTAATTAAAATCTCAATTTTTAGGTTGTACTGGTGTTAACAAGTTGAGATCTAGGATTCTAATTTAAGTTGAGGATAACTTTATTATAATGTTACCCAATTAAACCATTTATTTCAATAGTTTCTCAGGGCAAACTATTCCAATGATAGTTATGTATCACATGAGAAGAAAACATAACAATGGTTTCTCTGTATCCGATTTAAAATCTGTTGTATAATTGTCTAGTGGTAGTTCATGTTAATTTCTTTTTCTTAAGCTTTGTAGTGTGTATATATATTGTGATCTAGTGTCATAAATCATCACAAAATATTGGCTAGAAGAATCCTATTGCCAAGTTACAGAGAATAGTCAATGCATAGTAATGTCAATATTTTCATTAAATACTATATCTTTCTTTCAGTACTCCTTCTAGATTTAATGATGAGCAATATGTAACAAAGTTGATTTACATATGGCTTAAAAGAAAATTTATAGACCATCTCAAGCCATTTATTTTTGAAATGGCTCCACGTCTGAATAGTAATAGAACTTCACATTTCATCAATGAGGAAAGTTGTTGTGTTTATTATTTTATATGCTAGGATAGAAACTTGGTCGATGGTTTGGGCGAAGTTGGGAATTAGTTTTCCTTGGAATTTAGTACAATTTGTAACTAAAATTTTTTTATCTTATCAAGTCTCAGTTTTTTTTAACTAATTTGAAATTTGATTGGAGAGATGTACTTTTTCTTAAGGATCTTAGCTATGCCATATCACCTTACTGCTGAGACTTTAACGGCATGTTGTGATAATATTCCTCCTGGCACCATAGTCTCTCCTCCCATTACAATTCTATGTTGAAGAACAAAAAAATGTGCATGTAAGTATCCACGATAAGTGACTTTCTACTTGCTAAATATATTTCGTGTGCTATGATATTGACATGGATATCAGTTTCAATGGGTTATTGCGGAAGATTCCAAATATCATTGTGGAAAATACTGAACTTGTGTGAGTGTCAATTCAATATCACCTCATTAGCTTATTTCCCATAGCAAATAATTGGTGAAGCATGAGATTTCTATGACACCTCGAGCCCATTTTCTGTTGTTGCCCCTTTGCCCCGCTCTTTTTTGGCTTATGTAATCTTGTCCAGCAAATATGTTTAAAAAAGCCATTAAATTTTCCCTATTATACTGTAGTTAACCGTCAATCTGATGGTACTTGCAATAATTTGTTGTTGTATTTTCCTGTTGAAAAAACCGAAACATGAGCTTGTTCTTTGCACTTTTAGTAGAATATTTATATGGCCAATAGTGAAGAAAGCAAGCTATAATATACTCAGGTGCATGTCTCATACTAATTGCTTGTCTCATGCTAACTGCTCAGTGCTTAACTTTCGACAAACAATGATTCGTCCGTGCACTGAGGATGTAGTCTGCCCTAAATGTAGGTATTATATCCTTTACTCCTGTGAAAACATATTGCGAGGCGCAAGAATTTTCCTCTGTGTTCTATATTATCTCTGCATTATCTCTTTAACTCGAGAAATTATGAATTTGAAGTTTCGGAAACTTGGAAAAAGCATGGTAGAATTTGAAATTTTAATTTTGTAATATTATATGAAATTCTCCTCTCCACTAGCTTGCTAAAATACTTACAGCAGTACCAAATCATATATTCTAAGCAGTCGCGTATTTCTCCTCTTTCTGCCCTTTTCGTTTTCATGCGATCACATAAAAGCCATGACTTTCATACTCTCATTTTGTGTGTTTTATCTTGTGATGGAGAACGGCCAAAGAAATAAGAAACAGACCACTTAATTATAGCATAAAGATCTTAAGCACAGATTCAGAAACTTGAACTGACCTATGCACCTCTTTAGGTCCAATAATGGTGAAAATAAATTGATGGTGTGGTTATTATGAAATGAGAATTTTAATCTTTAATCCTTAATCATTGCCGCAGAAGACGTTTTGAATAGTCCTTTTGATAATTGAAGAAAAGGCTCGTGTTTTTGGTTCCCTCAATTAATGGAGATCCTTTTGATTTTTGAGGTATTATGTCGTGTTATAATTGTATCAAGTATTGGTTAGATCTCGTAAGTTTAACTTCATTTCAATCGGGTCTTCTTTCAATTTGCAATGTACACTGTATGCCGCATGATTTCTTCATTGTTCTTCAGTACGTGTAACTTTATCTTTCCTTTCTGAATTTATTAACCGTCTTACAATTTATGGATGAGTTTGTTTATATTTTATACAAGGTTGAGGTTGTTGTAAATAGCGTATCTTTGTTCCAATTCTTTCTTTTTAGCATATTTTCAAACCTTGGGAGAAGAAAAATTCTTGTGACTTTTGGCCTCTTGATTAAATCGTTGTGTGTGTCTGCGAAATATTCAATTTCTTTGTTTAATGGCGTGATTGCTTTTGAAGAAATTTTGGTTACTTTGTGTGTGTGTGTGTGTTTTTTTTGGATGAGAACATGGAACCTTCGGTTGTTGTTTGGCTAAACGGATTTTTGCATTATTTGTCGTTTCTATAGGGGATAATTGGATTTACTGCATTACTTCTGGTGCTGCATACTATTGCCAATGGTGTTAAAGATGCTTCAATAGTTTAGGATTCCTTTTGTCAGTAGCCAAGCATTATTATTTATTGTAAAGCGTATGTGACGATGCAACGATCAGATGAGGAACAGTTGTTATATATGTTAAAGCTAATCACGAAGGTGTAAAATTTTGTGGAAAATAGGATTTCTTTGGAATTTGACAGCATTATATATATATATATATATATATGAAGACAACATTATATGTAAAACGGCAAGGTGCTGCTTGCACATCGTCCTAGAAATTTTTACCAACTCTTGGATAGATAGAAATTTACAAGATGCTGGTCGCATTACGGAAAGTGGGATGTTTTTCTGGAAATTATTTTAGCTACCATACTAATTAATTGTTGGGGTTGTGCAAGTGGATATATTTCAATAAATGTCACAAATGGATATAAATTTATTCAATTAACGAAACGGGCACAGTATCATACCTTGCACGGTCTACTTTTTTCTAGTATATCTATATATATGTGTGTGCATATATCCTATATAATCCTTCCAAACAAATGAGCTCCTGTTGTATTTGGACTTCACCTCCTCTACATTGCATATGAAGCGAAGAGTTTTAACTCATTTAAATATTTTTTATATTATATACATAATATTAAAGGAATAATATCAAATTATTTATTTAATAAATATTGATTAAAATAATTAGTTATGGTCCAAAATTAAATTTGACATGTTTTAAAGTACTAGTGGTCATTGCACGTGGCCTCCGTGCACGTAAGTATTTTTTGAGTATGATGTGTTTTTATTTTGAAAATTTTTCACTTAGAATTTATTTTGAAAATTTTTCATTTAGATGAGCTATGAATATTGAGAACAGAAAGAATTAGTGGAGAAGGAAGCAATAGATATTGAATTGAAGAAGAGTAAGTTGAAGGAAGGAGTCCGGATAGTGCGAATGAGTTCGGAGGCTTTTCTTTTTATAGAGTATATATAAATAGAAAAATGCAAAAATTAAATTAGCATTCTTTTAGATACACCAGCAATGAGGTATGCTTAAAAATTATTATTAAAAATCATATAAATATCAGAAAAATCTCATCAAATTAGAGAGATCTAATGATTAAGGAAAGTTTCATGTATTTTAAATTTAAGATGGAAAAAAATTCAAGATTAAAAAAATATAATTTATTTCAACTAAGAAAATAATTTCGAAAAGCTAGGCGCATGTTTGGTTTTATTTTCATTCTCGTCGTTTTCAAAACTTGAAAATGAAGTTAGTGAAAATGAATTGAAGATGAGTTTGCATCTGGATAGATTGTAAGAAAATTACTGATCATGTAGGGTTCAAAAGGTTGTAGGTGAAGAGAGATAATAATAATAATAATAATAATAATGAAGCAAAAAGAGAAAACACATAAGTTATTGGAGAATGTTTGAAAATAAAAATGAAAATGTATATAAAAAATAATGTGTTTCAATTTCAAAATAATAGAAAATGTAGAAAGAGGATTTGAGAATGAAATTAAATGGGGAAGATCAATAATAAATTTTTTAATTTAATTAATAAGTTCAAAATTCCAGCACAACTTAAATTTGGTCAAGTTATATAATTATGATTAAACACTATTACATTATATACAATAATATAAATAGATCTTCAAATTTATGTTGAGCACATGTTTAGTAAAACAAGATAAATGGAGATAAAAGACATCTCGAAGATACAAAATGGATGAAAATTTGCAGATTAAAAAAGTTTGTGAACCAAAAAATAGAAGTGAAAAGGCAACGGTGAAAAGCGAAAGATTGGAATCGAATTAGGGGCGTGGATGCAACACTAAAAGAGAATCTCATATTTCCATTTGGGATTCACACCACCACACGCGTCCACGTTCTTCATATTTTTTACGTGCTTTAATGTAATATGCATGACGAGCAAGCCGCCTAACTATATTATTTTATACCATCTCTTTCACTTTTTTCTTTCTTCCTCCTTTTTGGACCATAGAAAAGAATTACAGTTCAATCAATTTTGATGCCTTTATGATACACCCAAAAAGTATTTATTTTATACGTAAAATTTTATTTTGAAACGGCCAGAAAAATGTCATCAGTATATCTATAAAAGTTGCTTTGCAATTTATCAGATCTCATTCAATTTATTAAAG
Organism: Jacaranda copaia; assembly: GCA_014898725.1. Lineage (NCBI taxonomy): Eukaryota > Viridiplantae > Streptophyta > Magnoliopsida > Lamiales > Bignoniaceae > Jacaranda > Jacaranda copaia. The sequence goes on from JACGDI010004412.1 coordinate 554,246, forward strand.
CTCATAGAATATTTGATCAAAATATGTCCACAAATACATACATACATATATATATATTGCACATCTCACATTCTCACTCTATCTATACTTTAGAATTTCGATGGCTATTAATTACCTCTTTTATCACACAATCAATAATTTGAAAACAGCCACTTGTCAATGGCATGGAGCCCCTGCCGCAATAGCAATAATTGCAGTGCCTGCCTCCAATCATGTCAGCATTTAATATGGTCGAACCAACATTCTATCAGCATTAATGACCACATCAACCCATCACCTTCGCATTAATGACAGTAAAGGCATTCCTTGTTTCCGGCCAGTTAAAAGTATGATGGCCAACAAGGTCGAAAAGACCTATAATACCCCTACATGGAAGTCAAGAGGAGTATGTCATAGTAGGGAAAGGCAGTCTTTTTTATTTCTCCTTTCCAAGCGACAAATACTATAAATACTCTCATTTCATAGACAAAGGTTTGTTTTTATCACTTTTACTAAGTTGTTACTGCATCAATTCGCTTTCCAGTCCAACATATTCTGACTTAAGCATTGGAGAGTCAATAGTCGAGGACCCTCTCAGCTAACCTAAAGTTTGTTCCCTAGTGGCAGGATTCAACCCACAATTCTTTTTCCATCTCATAAACACATCTTTCAGGCCGACAAAAGGAGCTCAACATACCACAAATGACATCATAATTTGGCACCGTCTGTGGGATATTAAATCTACAATCAAGAAAATAGTGAACACTAGGTGCACAACGTCTGAGAGGCAGAGCAACCGCAGATCACCACCACTATCGCAACCCTAACAAGACTATGACACAATAGGACTAAGCACTTTCAGCTAGAGCAGGTGGTAACTTTGACAATCCCATAGCTTATACAAATAATAAGCAATCGAATATTAGCTCATCTCTCAGCAAAGCTATCAGCAGTTCTCCAAAGACATAGTAGCCAGTCTGGGCCTTTGTTCGGGGTGGTGCAAGCGAACAGAAAGGCCCCCACAGAATGACAAAGCAAGGAATGAAACACGTCACCATCCTAGCAGACACAATGTTAGTGTAGGGGTTTCTCATGAGAAAACACTCACAAATATCCCCATAAAGAGATTTCAAGTTTTGTTGAACATTTTACTTAATCTAATCGAGCCCAGTAGTATGATAAGGTCAAGCACTAGAGACCTCAACCAAGCAAAAATTTGTCTAAAGCAAATTGAGAAGAATGGGAGGAGGTATCACATCAAGTTCAATAGCTGAACAGATGCCTAGAAGAAATTTTAAGATGGAACATTGAAAGAAATCTCTAACTTAACCACACCCCTGTACTCGCCAACAGAGAGAATTTTTATTCATTCAAGAGATAATCGATGAGTGCATAGCCATTGACGCAAAGATCCCAACTGGTCTACCTAAATATGATGGTTCTTTGTGCCCCAATGAGCACTTGTTATAATTTGAGCACATGATGTAGCTCTATGGTCACAATGATCACATCTATGCTAAGATGTTAGTCACCACACTCTAGGGAAAAGATTTTAAATGGTTTGTTAAGCTAGAACCTACTTCTATCTTCTCCTATGACTAGCTTTATAATAATTTTCTTCACCAATTTGCCAACAAAAGAAAAGCAAAGCTTCTCTGCACTTGTCTCCACAAAGTGAAGCAAAATGAGGGGAAATCTCTTTGGGATTTCTTTGCTAGATTCATGTTAAGGTATTGAAAATTGATAACCTTAGAATCGAGTTCCTGATTAACATACTATTTCTTGAACTCAAGCATAAGAAGTATACTAATGCCCTAGTTAGAGAGTGACTACGTAGAATGGAGCAATTACTCAACCTTATTAAGAGGTACATAACCCAGAAAGACATGAACAAAATGAAATATGAGAATTTGGAAAATGATAAAAAGGAAAAAAAAAGGGAGAAAGATGACAAGTAATGGAAGGATGGCCACCAATCCCCCATCAAAAGGTTTCACAATTACACCCCTCTGCATACACGCAGAAAGGAGGTCTTGTTTGCCATCCAAAGTGATAGCCTCCTTAAGAAACTCAATGAGACATCCGTCATAAAGAACTCAAAGAAGTATTGTCACTTCCACAAATAAAAAAGGCATAATATGGAGGACTACTTCAACCTGCATGATGAAATTGAGTGCCTAATCCCATAAAGCTATCTAAAAATATATTTCAATGAGAAAATCAGACAAGATATGGGCATGATTGACAAACTCCCCATAGAAAAAGGTCAATCAACCTAAAGAGGGATAACAAATGGAGCCTTCTCCCCTGCCCTCCTTTGAAGTTGATCAATCACAGGTAGACCAACTAGGGGGATTCTAACATAACAAAGGGATAGGTCTAGTGACAACTTGAATCAACCAAATCCTCTACAACCAAAATAGTCTTTTAGCTCTCCACCAATGCAGAGCCTATCTCTTTTTCATATTCTAACCTCTCTCGCCTAGGTCATTAAGGAGTAAAAAAAAAATTAGATTACTGGCTAGTCATGTATATTGAAATTGCAATTTTTGAAATAAGAAAGATCTTAGTCAGCAACAATAGCTCTACTAACATAATTTTTCTTGTTGACTTTAGAAAGAATGAATTTGGGTAAGCTTGAGTTTGAGCTAATCCATACCTCACTCGTCGGATTCGAAGGATTTGAGATCATTCAAATAGGGTACATAAGTTTGTCTATCTCACTTGGTGGAGCACCCAAGAGGCAATCCCTTATGATTAGCTACCTAGTGGTCTATGCACTATTTTCTTATAATGCCATAATTAGGAGACCAACACTGAACAATTTCAAGATAATTTTTTTGACCTATCACATGAAGGTCAAGTTCCTAATAGTTGTGGGAATCGAAGAACTACTGTGCAACATGAAAAAGGCTTGGCAATGTTACACCATTTTGATGGAGACAAACGAGTAGAAAACTCAACCAAAACTAAAATCCTCAGTAGACATCCCAGTAATAGAACCTAAGGAAGGACATACAAATAAGAAGAGGAAAAAAGAGAAAATTGGGGTGGTCGAGCCAGTTGAAGAATTCAAAACCATAGAGCTAGAGCTTGGCAACCCTTATAAGACATAAGGATTGACATTAACTTCAGTAGCAACATAGAATGCATGTTGATCAATTTTCTCAAAAGGAATGTTGATGTTTTTGCCTAAAAAGCTACTAACCTTCAAGGAATTGACCCTCAAGTCATTGTCCATTGCCTCAATATAGACCCTTCCTTCAAGTTCATCAAATAGAAAACTAGAACATTCAATGCAAAAAGATGCTAGATCATTGAAGAAGAGGCCAACAAGCTCTTAGAGATAAGTTATATTAAAGAAATTCAATATCCTAGTTAATTATGTAATGTAGTCTTTGTACCTAAAAGTGAGGGAAAATGGAGAATACATAATGATTCCACTTATTTGAATAACGTATGCCCTAAGGACCCTTACGCACTGCCTCGAATAGTTTTACTAATTATTTTGACAATAAGTTGTGACCTCCTAAGTATGATGGATGTTTTTTGAGGGTATTATCAAATTTTCATGGCTCCCGAAGATAGGGACAAAACCTCTTATATGGTCCCAAATAGCTTATATTATTTTTTGTCATGCCCATTAGTTTGAAAAATGTTGAAGCAACTTACCAAAAATTGTAATCTTTATGTTCAAGAATGAGATCGGCTGAATGATGGAAGTCTATATTGATAACATGATTGTCAAGACAGAGAAGAAAGTTAACCATTTAACTAACCTAGACCACACATTCTCAATATTGAGAGCCTTCAAACTGAAACCTAACCCCAACAAGTACATTTTCAGGGTAAAATGCGATAAATTCTTAGGATACATAGTCAACCAAAGAGACATCAAACAAATCCACAAAAGATCCAAGCAATTCAAGATATCTCACCGCCCAAGACAACTAGAAACGTGCATAGACTAGTCGAAAGAATTATTACATTAGGTCAATTCATTGCCCAACTTGTGGACAAAAGCTTGTCATTTTTCAAAACCTCTGAAATACAAGAAAGTTTCAGTGGATATAGGAATACAATCAAACCCTAATCAACTTAAAGTAATACCAATCTACACTCCTAATGCTTGCCAAGCTTATAATTGAAGAGATCTTGTATCTTTACCTTATAATGTTGACAATAGCATTAAGTTCAATCCTTGTGTTTACATAACAAGGCACACATAGACCAATATACTACATCAGCAAAGCTCTACAAGGTCCTGAGCGCAACTACTTGGATATCAAAAAACTCACCCCTACTCTAGTCACAATGACAAAGAAACTAAAATGTTACTTCTAGTCTCACTCTATTGTTGTCCTGATAAATCAATCCCTAAAATAAGTATTGTCGAAACCTGACACATTTAGGAGACTAAACAAGTAGGCCACCAAGTTAAGAGAATTTCACGCAAAATTCCAACTACAAACTACTATTAAAGCCAAAGTATTAGCAAACTTCATAGCAAAGTGCATTGACCTCCCCGTATTGATTAAGCAATAGCACTCATTTTGCCTTGACATGTCGATGAATTAACAACATCCTCAAGGAGCTGAGTAGGAATTGCTTTACGCTTCCCCCAAGTTGAAGAATATGACTTTGCTATCAAACTTAACTACTTGGTTACCAATGATGAAGCTCAATACGAAGCCCTTATCATGGGTATGAGAATAGCCATAGACAGAGGAGTTTAGTATTAGCAGCTATCACAAATTCCCAGTTGGTCACTGAGCAATTCAAAGGTAAATTTGAAGTAAAGGAAACATCCATAAATAAATACCTCATAGAAGTCAAGAAATTACAACAATAGTTTAAAAAATTCGCACTCAACTAGGTTCCAAGGTTACAAAATAAAAGAGCAGATACCATGCCCTACCCAATTTCACCAATTCAACCAAAGGCACCATAGGAAGAACCATCATGTTCTTAGTCTCAGAGAAGCTTACCATAAAAAGCCTCAACCAAAATCAGATATGGAAAATTGAGAAACCACCTTCAAGTTGGCAAGATGACATCAAAGCCTACTTAAAAGAAGGTAAGGTACCAGAAGATAGGGTAGAAGCTCAGAGGCTAAGATGATAGGCAACCAAGTTTGCCCTTAATAAGTTTGGCCAATTATATAAGAGGTCTTTTCCTGGCCCCTACTAAAATGCTTGATATTAGAACAAGCCCATCAGAAAAGAGATCTGCACAAGCATTTGTGGCCACCATTCTAACAAACAAGCATTAGCCTACAAAGTCATCAGATATGGTTACTTTCAGCCAACCTTACTCAAAGATGTAGTGGATTTTACCAAAAAATGCTTATCCTGCCAAGTGTACGCTAATATCTCTCATCAGCCAACTTCAACATTTGTCCCAATCAAAATCATGTGACCATTTGACTAGTAAGGAGTAGAAATTATTGGCTCCTACCCAAAGGCCATAGGTTAAAGAAAATATATAATAGTTGCAATTGATTACTTTACCAAATAGGTCAAAGCATAAGCCATTTTGAAGATAACAGACGTGGTAATAAGAAAATTCTTATGGAAAAATATCATCTATCATTTTGATTTGGCAAAAGTACTAATATCAGATAATGATATTTTTAGAGAAAAAAGATAAAAGACTGGTGCGAAAGTCAAAATACTATAACATTTCACCTTAATAGGCAACCCACTAACAAATGGGTATATAGAGGTCACTAATAAAACTATCTTAAACCACATCAAAACTTGCCTTGAGGGATCTGAAGGAAACTGGGCAGACAACCTTCCAGATATCCTATGGGCTTGTAGAAGCACTCCAAGAACTGCTACAGAGCACAGCCTTTACAGCTTGATCTATGTTTTAGAAGTAGTGGTCCCAGCAGAATTAATATAATATATAGCTCAAGTAATTCACTACAATTCAAATAGGAATAAGGCAAAGTAGCAACTCGATCTCAAGACAATTGACGAACTATGATAGCAGGCACACACAAAAATGCAAAGGTATAGATTGATCTTGGCCAAACATTATGATAAGGGTGTCAGCCTAAGAAGCTTCCAAGTGGGTTACTTTGTTCTTAAAAAGGTTGAAGTATTGAAGACCAGAAAAAAACTCACCCCAAATAGGAAGGCCCATACTCAGTGGTTAAGATAGCTAAAAACAACTCTTATAGGATAGCTAACATAGATGGAAATAAGCTACCAAGACCTTGGAATGCAACAAACTTAAAAAAATTCTGTGTAAAATGAGATCCTGAAATCTCATCCAACTACTTCAAGACGCATAGGATCCAATTTTCTCAAAAGCTACATAATTGTACTCTTCTTTTGTAATGAAAACTCGACTTCTCATCAAATTATCTAGTAATGATAAATTAATCATAATAAACATGAGATCCAATCTTCTCAAAATGATATAATTAATGTCACTCAAACCCTTAGTTAAAATGATTTCAGACCTATTAATGAAGGATATGAATGTTGACCTCTTAATTACATTGATAAGTTGGTTGCAAACCAATTAATGGAAGATACAGAGGACGACCTTTAAATTGCACAATTTGATTTCAAACTAGCTAACAATATATATATATATATACACCAAACCTCAAATGATGAGAAAGAAGAAAATATAAAACTCTTTAGTCGACAATAAGGTTTAAATTCAACATAAGAATTTGAAATTATATGAGCACCAAGCAAATTCAATAAGAACATGAACATAAATTGTTCAAATGCCCTTTAAGGTAAATAGAAAGTACAAAACATCATCAGTAACATTCAAAACAAGATCAAAAACTTCAACTTGATCCCACACCTTCTCCTTAAACTTCCCGAGTAGCAACTTCAGTTGCAACCTCATCCACAACTTTATTGAGCTCATCCTCTCCCATGGTGTCGAAAGCTACAACTGATGGTAGACCATCAACATCTTAATCTAGGCTAGAAAAAAATGCACTTGTAAGATGAGAAGGTCTAGCCTCGTCCCCCAAAAATGGGCGTTCAGATGTTGGGAAATACATTACAATGTCGACCTCTTTATTTTTTAGGTCAATGGCAAGGTCATTGACAAACTCAAATTTTTTCCCCATCTCTACAACTTTAGGATAAACATAGGCCTTTGCCTCCTCCCAAGTGAGCACATTTTCATCATAATCCTTAGGCTGTTCATTCTTGAATACATTGAGTCAAGCTTTGTCTTCCTCCCGAATTCGTTAACATAGGAACTTGAATTGCTTCACTGCCTTTTCAAATGCCTCCTTAGCATTAGCCATGCCAAACACCGTGCTGGCATAGTGAAAGCAAGACTCAACATGAATTGCTGCACAACCTCTTTGTGGATGTCAGGTAACACTTTAATAAACCCCCCTAACATAACAAAGATAACTTTCATAAACCTATACCCGACCAAAGAGGGAGGCTTTCTGCACCTCAACCATTGACCTCTTCAACAAATCCTTTAATTGATTTTTTCCTCCACTATAGCTAATAGCTCCACATTTTTCTCCTCGCGTTGCTTTGTCAATTCCTCGATCCTCAACTCCAATGAATCAAACTTGGTCATGGAAAGCTTGAACTACTTCTTCATTAACTACTCACACCTCTACTCTAATTTTTGGCAAATGGCCTCACAAAGCTCAATCGACTATGTAGATTATAACCTCATTAGCCAACCTTCAATGGAAATAAAGGCCTTAGCAAACGTAAATTAAAATGTCACAAAAGCTTAACACTGGTTTCCATTAAAATAATACCATGTTCACATGATAAGTGAAGGCCTTTTAAGATATCGACCTGTTGCATTTCGAACATCACCTGTTGGTCTCTAAGAAAAAGACCGGCCATGAGCACGACCAACAAAGTCACACCAGCTGACCCTGTACCCATTATGGAGGAAATATTAGATAGCCGAATTTGTGGTCCGAATTGTTGTTTGGGAAATTCAGGTAGATGACATAGCTCTTCATCAGATAGCAGCTTGTAGACAGTCGCATTAAGGGACACCACTTTTCCCTTTCTATTATTCGTAGCAATTCGCTTCACGACACCTTACTGTTTGACCTCCACAACCTTTCTCTTTGGGCAGGCCACAAGACTAGACACCTTAGCCACACTTTGAATAGCTGAGAATGGAGTGATTGGTGGTGCACGCTCGAATTGAGCAACCTACCTAAGATGCAACCTATTGATGAGCTACAACAGCCTCACGTCACTCTTGTATTTTCTACTACCTCGATATAACTAAACGGTGTGCCCCATTCATGATCAATTAACCTATAGGGAAAATAAAAACTATTATATTGATTAGAAACATAACAAAAAATAGCAACAATTCAACAAAGTCAATTCTACCTAGACACATGTTGGGTGGCAACCTTAATGGGGCGATTGACAATCTCACCAACACCAAATTCCTCTCTCTAATAAACCCAACTACCTTCATCTCTCCAAAATCAATCAAATCTCGAATATAGGTGTTATGCCCAATTGGATTTTCATTCCCAAGCATCTTGACCCGACCCATCAACCAACCCTTGGGGATATTAAAATTGCATATACTGAGAGCACACACAAAGAAATACTTCTTCTTCAAGACTTAACAATGAGAAGCAGAGGGGGTCACAAAGATTTTTCGATGAAGATGGGCGATCAAATAGTAAAAACTGGACTCCTTAGTACTCCATGACTTTTGAGATATAGAGAGATGTAATAAATTGCTAAAATTTACGAAAGAGAGGTTTTGGTTATGTATCATTATTAGAACTACAAAATTATACAACATCAAGAAGTAATTGGGTGACAGCTAAGTAATACAAACATGAAGACCTATCAACAGGTTGACTATAGGCCAGGCAAATAGGAACCTAAGTCCACATTTTAGGGTATCCCCAAAAACTATGATGTACCGTTCAGGGAGCGTCTTCATTCTATCCCCTGCCTTAGGTCTGAGCAACCCAAACTCATCGAGAATATAATACTTCCTTCTAATCAACTTCAAATCATCTAATGTTATCTTTGAAACTATCTCGCTATAGTGTGCTATAGTGAACAATCTTCCCTTCAATATTAGAGATTGATGAGCCTCCCTAGAAGGCCTTACCTCATAGATCATGAGCACTAATAGGCCAGCATCATCAACTACATGGCTAAAAGGCCTAGCTCCCTCATTATACTTAGCCCTTAGTTCATTAACATTCCCCCTCCTAAAGTCACCAAATGTACTTAACCTATCACTTAAGAATCAGAAGAAGAACTACTACCCTTATTGGTCAAAACATCTGATGATCAAATTGCTTTTGAATCAATCCACTCACCTTAGTCTCTTCAACAATCATAACCATTCTACAATAGAAAATATGGAAGAAAGACTTTGAGAAGATGAGAAAAAACTTACAAAAGAGTAAATCATAAATTATGCACCGAAACCTTTACAGAATGTGTGAAACTTGAACGAAATACCTAAAGCTCGACTTAGTAGCATGGTAAAACTACTAAATTGGTAGTCAAATGGACTATTTATAGGTCCCAGAAGGCATGCCAACTGGTAAAAATGATCAACAACCAGCTATTTATTACATAATCGCCAGTTATCACACATAATTGCTTAAGGTAACCACCCAAAAATCATCTTGCCTTCAAAATGCTAGTCAACATGCAAAATACATGATTGATTAGAACCCAAAAGAAATTAGCTACTTCTCACCCCCGCCCTCCATGAGGTTGATTGGATTGAGAAGTAAAGGGAACTTATGATATGGCTATAACCTAAGAGTCCAATAAGCTTAGCTTGATAGTTGATGCCACAGTTAGGCCCAAATCTATACTCGAGCCCAAGTAAGAATGCTTGTGTTGAAATATGTATACATTGAATCAACCTCATGGATATGTCGATAAGAACTATGTGCGGAACTCACTCATGCCCGATCAACCAAGTGAGGTCGAGTAGGACACACAATGGTGTAAAGCCCTTGCCATAAGAGCATTAATTACTATGCCTGCCACTAGTCATGTTCGCATTTAATATGGCCAAACCACTATCCTATCTGCATTAATAGCCTTATCAACCTATCACCTTTGTATTAATAATGGTAAGCGCATTCCTTATTTTTGGCTAGTTAAAAGCATGATGGCCAACCAAGTCGAGAAGACTTATAATACACCTATATGGAGGGGAAGAGGATTAGCTCGCAGTAGGGAGAAGACCATCTTTTTTATCTCTCCTCTGTATCATCTTTATGATCTCTCACTTCCAGACAACAGATGCTATAAATATCCTCCTTTCAGAGACAAAGGTATATTTTTCACACTTTCACTAAGCTGTTACTTTGCCAATTTGCTTTTCGGTAAAATATTTTCTAACTTAAGCATTAAACGGTCATACCTGAGGACTCTCTCAACTAGCCCGATATTTGTTCCCTAATTGCAAGATTTGACTCGCACTCCTATTACCATCACATAAACATATCTTTCAAGTCGACTGGACCATCAGGTTAACAAAAAGAACTCAACTTACCAAGAAAGATATCATCGACCACATTCTTTAACTAATAAAAAATCAATATTGATTATGCAAAACGTATATAATATTTTAGAGTAACTAGGCATAGAAATAGGCTAGGCCAAGCTTGGCTTTAACTTAAATTGGTCAAATCTGTTATGTAAATGACGAGATGAGCCTAACTTATTATCTATAAAGACTTTTTTTCTAAGGTCAGACTTAGCATTTTTTAATAAATTTTAAAGCCTTAACTTGGCCTAAAAGCCTATTTTCTACTAATGCTTCAATCAAGTATAAACATCTCATAAATCTAAAATTTTTAATATACTCAAACTTGTAATAGACCTTGATAAAAAATAATTAAAATGATAAATAATAAATGCATAATTATAAAAGCTCAAATATATATATATATAAAATAGTATCATTTTAACAAAAAGTAATACTAAACAATAAACAAATTTCATAAAGGACTAATTAAAGAAATCAAATATAATAAGTCATTTAATATTATATTGATATTATTGTACTTTTATGTGAAGAATGATAAACAAACCAGTCTGTTAGTCTTTGTAAATTTTTAGAAGAGTTTAAATCTAACCTATTTAATTAAAAAAGTTACTTTTTAGCCTTTTTATTAAATAGGCCATGAGTAGACTAAGACACAAGGCCTTGATGACTAAGTTGGCCTATTCTCATTCCTAAGAGTAACCATGCAAAGGAAATTTGAACTATTCTATGAATACAATAAACTTGTTTAAATAACAGAAGTAGTCTTTTTTTTTAAAACCAGTGAAAGTACATCAGTTCTAAACCTAAACAAGGCAATCAAGGTTAATGCTGTATTGGTGTAGAAAATACTGAATAAACAAAAAAAGAAAGAAAAGTTCACATTTATGCTTTGCGCTTTTACAAATCAAGTAACATCTACAACAAAATTCATTTTACACGGAGTTAGTTAAATATCAATAATAATAATAATATTTATCCAATTATAACCCACCTCCCAGTCACCATCGCCCCTCTATTCAATAGGAAATTCTGTAGAAACCAATTTGGTCAGAACCAAAAAATTATCCCATCCACCCTTGAAAAATTGAAAACATCGAAAAGTAGGAGAAGAAAACATGACAATTCCATATCCACCGTCCAAACAGATCGACGGTCCCAAACCATGGTGGCCCCACAGAAAACCCAACCCGTCCACCAAGAAACCGCATTAAATCCAGGGACGGCTTGACCTAACGCCCTTGATTCCAAAATTGCAAGATAGAAAGACGCCTGGCTTCCCCACTCCACCAGTTATCAGTCGACACGTGCCCTCCAGAAAACGACAGCGCTTTGACCCCGCCCCTCAAGGCGGCCGACAAGGACCCCACCATTGAGAGTCACCTCAACCAGTCAAAAACATTCCTAAAATAGCAGCAGCCCAATGCAAAAGGAAAATGCATATAATTCATCCATTCTCACGGGTTTTACTTCACCCGAAAAACAAAACTCACAGCATCAAATATCAACGGCCGTGAATTAAACGGGGGTTCACATTCTCAACCGTCCAAACCCCACAACTGAAAGCAGCAAAGGCCACATTTTTTACAGAATCACGAAAGCACATTATTTCATTCCATGTAATCCATATCATTCATACCTTTCGAAACATTACGCTAGCTAATATCCTATACATTCTAACCCTCTACGCACAATTTTGCACATCACTATAAAACAAAGAGAGAAAGAAAGAGAAAAGAGTGGTAGAAACCTAAATGGTAAAATGAGAACTAAAACCAACCCAATCGAGTTCGACCGTTCTCGACGTCCAAAAATAAAAGAAACATAGACTCCAAAACCACTCTAAGCCAAAAAAAAAAAAAAAAAAGCCTGAAAATATACCATATTTTCATAGAAGGCCAACTTTTCAAGTATTTTTTTCTACATTGTCTTATTTTTCCAATTCTACCCATCTATACCTTTTCACATTATATACTCCCTACCATGATTTTTCTTCTATGTACAGTGCAGTAGGTAATTGCACAACAGAGTAGATGATTGATGATTGATGATTGATGATTGATGATTGATGATTGTAATCCTCCCTCCTATATTTCTATGGTAAGTCCTCCCGTCGGGGCTCTATGGGGAATCCCCTTTCTTCGCTTCCCAGTTCGGTAATTAACAGCAGTTGGGGGAGGGGTTGACGGAGTAAAACTGGGTAGTTTGTTGCTGTTCCGGCCATGGCTGCTGCTGCTGCTGCTGCTGTAGGAGTCCTCGGAATCAGCCGCCGCCGCCCTCTTCTTCTCCGGCGACTGCTTCTTATTCTTCTTTTGGAAATTCTTGGACGTCCCAACAATCTAAAAGTTCAAGAATCAATCAACATAAAACAAAAGTCACTTCCCAAACCTTAATAAGGCTTAAACAAACAGTAGTTTCGGGGGAAGAAAAAATGTACTCCATTTCTTGAAGTTTAAGAACAAAATAGATAGAATGAAGAATTGTACAAAATTGGAAAAGTACCTTGCAACCAAGAGAGCAGAATCTGAAGGAATCGAGCAGGCTCCGATCACAGACTTCACAGGTGTTGGTGACGCCTTTGCCAGGCCTGGGCTGCGGCCTCTCATTCAAGAAAACAACCTTAGCGCTGTTGATTATGTATGTCTGGACAGAGCTAATATCCAAATACTTTTGAATTTCAGAAACTCTGATAACATCATGGTAGGACGACCTCCTTATCTATGAATCAAAAATCAGAATCAGGCAACAATACATTAATCATATCAAAATTGGAAATGTAAATGAAGGCGATGATAGCACATTGGAAAGCAAAACCCAATAGCATTTTTCGTTTAGTCAACGTTGCAATAAAAAAAAAAAAAAATTGATTGAAGGATGGGAAAAGAATGAATGAAATTACGGAAAAGCAGCACTTTGCAGAAAAAGCACTGACCCAAAAACAGGGCATTTTGCAAAGATATGGAAGGAGCCGAAATTTGACAAAAATGGCCGAACCCACTCGATAAAACTGGGGGAAGACGCAGAAAAAGCAAGGAAATGAAGCTACAATTTTGATTCTTTTTTGAGTAAACACAAACCTGAATTGCCCGATGGTCCTTGTGATAAGCCAAACAGAGTGAGCAGAGAGGCCCATTCATACAATCCAAACAATACATATTGCATTCGCTCCTGTGTGAATCAGCATGAAATTTGCATTGAACAAAGAACTGCTCCTTGAGCAAAGGCTTGAGCCATGGCGGCCATCTGTTTTCCTCCTCATCAGGTTCCCCAGCTCCCTGAACCAAAAAACATAGGATGATTAGAACCCACCAGAAATAGGAGGATTTTTATTTTTCTCATTCATAAAAGAAAAAACCCAAAAAATGTGGACAAAGAAAGCCATAATCAATTCAAATACTCAATTACAATTACCATAATCCGCTTGTTCTTGGGCTTAATTTCACGGACAGTGGATTCTTGGTTATCGATCGCCATCTTTACTTAGCTTTCTCTTCTGATGAAATAGACTAAGTGACTCCAGCCAATGATGGGAAATGCAGAGAAGTTTTTGGTAGTCCCTATTTCAAGAGATAGTGAAGCAGTGTATTTTGTGTGTATTTTTCTACAGCCACAAGCAGAAGAAAAACAAATAAAGTTGCTACGAAAAGTATGAGCAAGTGGAGGCGGTGAGAGGGAGAGGAAAAGGGAGAGGTTGGGTGGGTACTTGTAGGGGGTGGGGGTCGTTCTTATCCTTTCAAAGTCAAGCACAAATAAAAGTCCGAACCTAGCTCCGAGGCCGAACCACAAGATACGTCGGGCGCAAGGAACCGACCTCCATCTTTCTTTTTAATATTTACTTAACAATTTCTTTATGGATTTCATTTTCATGTGTTACATTTTCTTGCTTTGGTATTGTCACCCGCACTTCACACTCACATTATTTTATATATATGTATACATACAGACATGAAAATATTTTCGTAAATAAATTTTATATCGAACATTCAACTTCAGCTGCACAATAATAAAGTAATAAAAAAATTAAAAAAATAATAAAATAACATAATTATTACTGTTTGGTATAATTACCATAGGATAATACGACATTTAATATAAAAATATTTGATTTGTGTAAAAGATTGAGGTATAATTATATTAATTTGGGTGGGATTCTGTAAATGAGATGCCCCTTAATTAATTATGTATATTTTGTTCACACAAATGAGAATTGGATAAATGAGTTGGCATATTGTTCTGATTCCTTCCATTATTGACTTAGCATTGTGTTTGGCAGTTGTGGGAGAGAACAATGTCCCTCCATGATTTTTCATTGGTACATCGATCTTCACATTTCATTTCATCTACTTTTGTCTTTTAAATTTAAAAGTTTTATCTGTTAGGAAATTTTCATAATAAAATTGTATTCTCTAAAACATCATTAAGAATATGAAATTATTAACTCTCCTCAAATATTACTTTTGAAATCTCTCAAAAAAAATTACTTTTGAAAATAAAAACATAAATTAGGGGTTGTTTGGTTTTATATCCATTTTCATCATTTCTAAAATGGCAAGAATTAGTTATGTGATGTGATGTGGAAATAAAAATATATTTGGATGAAATATTTGAAAATATAATGATTATGTTGAAAATGTAATAATTATATTGATTTTAATAAATTGTAGGTGGAGAGATATAGAAATAATAGAATTAAGAGAGAAAAAAAAATATATATATATATATATATAAGTGATATGAAATAGCTCAACAGACCCATTTAGCCCAAAAGGCCCATTCAATGAGCAGGGCTCAACATCAATTTTGGGCTGAACCATTCAATTTCAATCATCTGATCGAGTATGCTATTATCGATTGTGCTTGACGAGAAGCGTCACCCATTCTAGTCTATTCGACCATCTCTCACCAACCTCATCTGCTCGACTGTTATCGACCAGATGGTTCATTCCAGTACCGACTCAGATCCATGCCGCATTTATTATGCTAATAGGTAGCATGCCTCCGCATTAATGACGCGTGACAGCCGATATAGTCGTTGCCACCACCTTTGACAGGAAGGCGCCTACCAGAGGTACTTTTTACTCTGAAAAATAAGGGATGGTGCCACCTAGAACAGTACCGAGATTTGGAATAACTATCACCCCATGGTAAGTTCTAAAGCCTACCACACCTGATAGGGGCAACTTCGACAAATTACACACCAAGAGAAGGCTATTGATGCTATAAAATGCTATGAGTAGAGGAAAGGAGAGTTGTATGTATAGTTCTGGGTCTGAGATCTACAACCAAACACACATTAGGCTAGCTGAGGTGCCCCCAGCAAAGGCACTCCAATGCTCAAGTTTGTTCTGATCGAGAGAATAATCGAACAGAATATAGAGAATGTAAGGTGTATAGTGTAAATAGCATTACCTTGAGTGTGACTGGGCCTAGAATATTTATAGTTTCTGTGGGTGTGATTTTACCAAAGTACCCCATCTAGTGCATTAGCTTTTTTCTATGTCGGGGGGTTAGGAGTCATTCCATGTCCAGATTCCAATACTATGCCAAGTGGCTAAATTTTCTACTTTCCTAGGTAAACCATTTCAGCAGGGGCACGTTTCTGCCAAAGTTGTTGGCAGGGTTGTCAAAGTTATCATAGTTGTTGGCAACGATTGCACCGGCTGCCATGTGTCATTGGAGTGGACTGACCCGTCAAATCAACATGCTCGATAAGGATCCGAGTGAACGTCAGAGGTCGATCAATGTCGACTAGACTCAATGCTTGAATTATCGAAGTAGTCTTCAAGTCAATACGGGTCAACCGTAGATACTCCCAAGTGAGGTCGATACCGATCGACCAAATAAATTCTATCTTTGGGCCTTGTGGGCCGTCTCGTTAGATATTGGGCCTATTGGGCTATCCCATATCATGAGTCCCCCCAACTCCCAATCCTAATTGAGCCTGTTGATGAGAAGGGGCAGGGAGTATATATTCAATCGTAGCATTTAATAAGCTCGACCAGGGTTTTTGAAATCCTGACCCGGGTTTTCAAAATATCGATTAGGATTTGAGGTGGTTTCTTTGCATTTAATACGGCAATCAGTGCACAGGATACCAAGTGTGTAGGATACGAAGCGTATGGGGGCAAGCTGTCATGATGGCAGTTACATAATTTCCCACGCATGATTGCCTATAAATAGGGGGATAAGTCCCTTCATTCACACTTTTGAAAATTAAATATCAGATAGAGTCTCCATTGTTGAAGAGTTTCTTGCTCCGTACTTTTCCCTTGAGAAACTAACACTATAAATGTTCCTGTTATACCTATGTTTTTTCTACCTTTACATTGTAGAATCATGTCTGTTAGTGCTAATTCTGGTAGCAATAGGTCTGAGAACATGGTCCGTAGGGGGAATACTAAAAGTGAGAGCACTACTCAATCTAGTTCATCTTCAAGTGAAAACAGTAGTTCTCGTAGTAGTAGCAGTTCCAATAATAGCAGTTTCGGAGAGGTTAGGATAGTATCAGAGGGGGAGGCTGGGCCTGTTGATGTGCCTGCTAGCTGAGGTCAATTATTTACCCCAAATCACTACATTAAAATAGCCTCAAAGATAACCGCTGCCGATCTAGTGTGGATTATAGCAGCATATCATATCCCCGATGAGTTCAAGATGGTTGCACCGGGGGCCTGAGGTAGAATGCATCAAACTCCCTGGGGGTTTATAATCGTGTTTGAGGAAAGGTTGAAATGAGGTTTGAGGTTCCCGCTTGCCCAGCCTATAGTCGACCTCCTTGTAGGACCAGGGGTTTGCATCACCTAACTCTTCCCCAACTACTTCTCGACCCTATACAGTTTTGCAATTTTGATGCACCTTTTCGACCAGCCAGCCTCTTTTTCCAATTTTTCAAATTTATTTCACCTCCTAATATCTTGGAAGTCGGGCAGTAGCGAGGAGTTTGGTTTTTATTACCTTACTGCTCGACCCTGACAAAAGTTTTTGATATCCCCCGCATCTTCTTATGGTTAAGAGTGGAAGAAACACTACTTCTATA